>PVLA01019788.1:0-11528 GCA_004027455.1 Hydrochoerus hydrochaeris
GGAGTCTCCACCCTCGACTCCATATTGAGCATTACATAAAAACATACACATGTGAACTACACAAATTACAATTATCAGTAAAAAACATTTCAAGATCCCCGCGCCCAATTCCCACATGCGGTGTCCTTTTCCTGGAGAAGCGATTGTCACAAGGCGTGGATGGACTAGGACGCGGCATGGACAGAAAAGGGCGCCGCAATTTTGGAATGCATCCATGTAAACACATTCTCTAATGTTTATCTCTAATAATATAAAATCATTCTTTTTAGTTATGTAAAGCATGAATGTAAAGTCCAAAATGTAAGTTGCATTATACTTTATGTAGAAGTATATCCTTTCTCCCAAGAAATGTTACACTGTTAAACAAGCATCATGAAAATTTATGTTATTATTTGGAAAGAAGACAAAAGATAATAACCAGTTACTGGAACAAGTGAAACAAATGCAGCATTTTCAGTATACAATATGACTCAATTAAGGTGAATGCCTTATTCTTGTATTTAAAGAACATTAGGTTTTTATCATCAAAACTAACATTGCTTACAATGAGTTTATATTTGAAAAGCATATTATATATGTGACTCATGTTATAGTATTTTTAATGATTTATTTAAATTTGTTTTGTATTTTGATTGTGCAGTCAAAAAATTGGAACATGATTTTGTATTTTGCTTTAATGATTATCTGGAAAACAGATTCCTTTCTAAAGTTACCCTCTTTGTTTAAAAGATAATTCAAATACCTAGAAATATGTACCTGTCGTGTTAATTACAGTGGACATCATTACATAAGCAAAAGAGTGTGAGGATTTCGAGACAGATTTTTCTTTGAAACCTGAACCTGTCACTTAAACTGTGTTGTGACCATGTAACTACTCCACATGTCAACTTTTGCTTGGAAATTAAAATTATAATATCTATCTCATAGACTTATAAATAAGTTCAATTAGTCTTTCTGACATTATTAAAAATGCTTGTCCTTTGATTTAACTTACTATAACTTCAGCCCTAATGCTCCACATTGTAATACTCAACAGTATTTAAACTGCAATATATTTGTTACCTGTTATTTATGGTCTTTATGACTCAGATTGAGGCATTATCTTGTAGACAATATAGAAATAACTCTTGTTTCTCTTTCATGGCCAGTTCAGAAGTACTTATGCAGCATTTCTTTCCCTATCCCTCAACTAAAACAAGTTAATCACTTTTCCCTTTGCTATCTATAACAACCTGAGACATAGATCATGTCTGCTTGTATTATAAATTAGATTTATGAATGTCAGCATATTAAATTGCTCACAAAACAGGAGTTGCAGAAACACATTATATATGAGCATTGAGTTTCATTTTCTTTCTTGACCTCCCATGAGACACTCCAATAAAAATAATTTATTTTTGTCATTCCCAGAAGGTGACATAAAAGCTTGTAGAATTGTGTCTGAATATAGACAACATTCAATTAAAGCACTAAAGAATACTTAATGCCTATAAAATGAGACTTTAGAGTTGACTGTTGGCATTGAATCCCAGCTCATTTACATTTTAAATGTGTGGAGTTGTCTTTATCTGTAAAATGAACCTAATAGTACTGTGTACCTCATACTTTTATAATGAAAAGTTGATAAAAATTCACTCAGGAATTCTGATAACTATAGAAGAGTACTTGAAATAGAGTAAGTACAAATTAAATTAAAAATATGATAATAGTTACTGAAATCAGATTGTTTTATAAGTCTGTCATGCTGAGTGGAATTATGGCTGTAAGATAGTCCTCTAAATCAATAATTTTTTAATCTATAGTATATAAACACTGTGCCCTAGGTTAATTGTGAGTTTTAATTGAAATTGTCCACATGTGGGGTCTAGAACAAAGTAGTATTTCAACAAATAATACTTCTCATCATTGTTTGTAATTTCTTGTATTCTACAATCTTTAACATTGCCTTCAAAGAATTATGTTACATCATTATTCTAGTCTTCATGATATCAAGCATACCTTCACTTATAAGAAAATTCCTTGCAGAAATATGTGTTGGGATTTAGCTACCCAAAGGAACATTTTCATAGTTCGCTCTTTTGAACATAACAAAAGGAAAACCCTAGACTAAGAAAATGTGTAGCATTTCTACCCCCTGCAATATTAGTTCATCTTTGTTCACTTTGACAATAGATACTATGTTTATTACCCTTAATTACAATCAGTACCTAATATCTTACAGGAAGGGGCAAAGTAGCAAGAATTACTCTTTCAATATGCTCAGACTAAGGAAAGAAATACTGTGTTTTTCTCCTACTAAGCAGTATTCTGTTCTCTATGCCTGTGAGACCCAACATTTTTAAATTCCAGACGTGACTTAGGTCATGCACTAATTTTGTTTTCTGTACCAGGTTTACTTTGTGTAACACAGTGTCTTCCAGGTTCATCCACATTGCCACAAATGACAGAATTCGATTTTAATTTCTGAATAATATGACAAAGTATAAATTACATTTCCTTTCTTCATCTGTTATTAGACACGTTGATTCATTTTGTGAATAGTGCTATGGTAAACGTAGTACTGTATATCTGTATATATCTTTGTTTTTGGTTTTTTTTTTTTTTTTGGTTTTGGTTCTTTTTGTGCCAGGGATCGAACTCATGACCTCATGCTTGCCAGGCAGGCATTTATAACACTGAGCGAAGTCCCCAACTCCTGTATTGTATATATCTTCATGACATACTAATTTTATTTTTTGGATATGTTTGTGGTAGTGATAGTGTTATATTTTTTGTTTATTGAGGAATCTTTTTACTGTTTCCCAGTTGCACTAATTCAAATTTCTCTTTGTTCTATGAGGCTAACTTTTCATTCTTTGGATAATAGCCATTCTAACTAGAGTGTGTTGATATTTCCCATGGTTTTAATATGCATTTTTCTGACAAATAATGATACTGAGAATTTTTTCAGTCCATTTGTATGTTTTCTTTTGAGAAATGTCTTTTCATGTCATTTGTTAATTTAAGTTTTTTTTCTTACATTTGAGTTTTGATTTTTGGCATATTCTTGATCAATTCCTTGTCAGATGGATAGTTAACAAATGTTTTCTCAAATTTTTTGGGTTGTCTTTTCATGCTGATAACTTTTTTTTTCTTTTGCTCTGTGGAAAAGCTTTTCAGTTTCATTTAATGTGTCAGTTTTTTAAACTATAGTTTTAGTTAGTTTTCTCCAAAAAGACCTTCAGCCAGATCAGAATGCTTAAGTTTTTTCCATGTTTTTTTTTCAATTTCATTATTTCAAAAAAAATGAAATTAAATCCATACCTCTCACATCATGTAAAAATCAACATATATGAACTAAAGACTTAATTTTTGTAAGGTTTAGTTTTCTTTCTTTCCTGTATATGTTTTTCTTCTTATAGTAAGATTGTGTACAGATCAAGCCATCATAAGCTGAAAATATTTGAGATCATAAATTGTTTTCTCATGAAATGAGACAAACATCATAATTCAGCGCACATGACCTTCAGTCATTTACCCTCAACTCTGTAGATGACTGAGCGCTCTCGCTCACAAATGCACCCCAGCAGTGGACAGTAGTATCTGACCTCTTGTCACTAGTTTAGGAAAAGTTCAAAATTCAAAGTTTGAAATGAAGTTTCTACTTACTGTATATAATTTTGCATCATTGAATGTTAATAAATTGTCATTTGAACCAGGGTAATTTAGGGATTTTACTTTATATCACATCTTCTTGTGATTATTTATCATCGTAAAGTTCACTTGAATTTATATTAGTTTAATTTTATCAGGAAACTGATAAATAACTTTGTTAATGTCAGTAATGTACAAAAGCATATTTTCGTTTTTCTCTCTATGCCTTGAAATAGTCGGTTGAAAGTGAACATTTGGTTCTAATTATGAAGTAAGCTTCAGAATCAAATAATCCTTTCTTTTTAGATTTTTCTGGTTTTTGTTTTTAATTTTATTGTTTTTGGCTTTCTCTGTGCTAATATTTCCAGAATGAAAACTCCCAGTATTAGTTCTTAGTTCTTCTCATGTCTTTTCTGAATTGTCATTTTCCTTGAGGTTACATTGTCACTTTCCTGTATATGCAATTGCTTTTGTAGTTCAGTGGCCTGAACTGTAACATCTGGTTCACAAAAGAGAACAAAGAGAAAAAAAGACCACACACACCCACAAAATGTGGTCTTTCAAGTTCCCTTGACCTTTGCTTAAACTGTAGGTGAGGGATTTGCAAAACTAGGAGGAGATAAGACAACAGTGGTTCCCACCTCCTTGACTGCACCTATGTGATCAGAAGCTGCAGTCTACTATCAGGACACAGAACTTTAATATTTGAAGTACAGGGTTCTTTTTGCCATCCACAAGGCCCACGTAAGTTGTTCCTGTAACATGCAGAGTTATCTGCCATAAAGCTGGAATGAGGAATGTTTAGCAGCTACTGTGAGAGTTAAAGTTGACTTAGTTTACCTGTCATTTACTGTCCAAGCCTTCCAATGGGAACTGCATTCCTTCAACAGATTCCTTCAACAGATAGATTCTGCTCCGCCATTTGCTGTCTATGTGTGGGACAGTTTTAGGGCTTTGAATGCCTCTGTTTTCACAAATCCTCTCTGGTCCCATCATTTTTATCCTTATTAATATTAGAATTACCCCAAACTCAGTCTTGTACTTATTTTCCTGATATAGTCTATCAATGACTACAATTCCACTCCATGTGTTTTTTTCATTTATGCTTCCAGTATGGCTGTAGCCCTATCTTTGAATACCCTCTGCAATATAACAATTGCTATTTTAGCTTTTCCTTAATACTATTGATATCTCATTACTTTTATATCATGACTTTACTGAGACCAGTTGAAATAACTGGACATAATGAAAAAATCTGCAAATTTATCAAAGAACAATTTTTTTTCCTTGCTCACAATAAATTATGTGACCTTGTATATGTTTTTCAACTTTGGCTGACCTTATCTGCTACTTTGTCTGTATGCAAATGCAGGATCTGCACTGTTAAATAATTGTTAAAGTCCTTTCATCTCTCAAATTTTATTACTTAGTTTTAGCCTGGATGTCACAATAACTATAATATTCATACCAATAACTAACAAGTTACCTGTAGTTTAAAGGGTTATAAGATAAAGATTTTATATAGCTAACAGAAAATTCATTTAAGATTTATGAAGTAATATATGATAACTTCTATGCTCCCAAATGTAAGCAATAATCTTGTTAAAACATTACAGAAAAAGAAAAAGACATAAATCAAGTGTGAACTAGTGAATTAGAAGAATTAACCAAAAATGTATTTTAATCCAAACTTTGGACTGGTAGAATGGAAAATAGACTCATGCATCATAGTGTTGAAGAAGCGCAGAAATGAACACAAATTAGTAGGAATGAAGTTAGAAACAGAAATGTTCCACGGGTGAGCAGTGCTGCAGAAGAGGGTCCTGCTCTGATGTGTCTGCCTATGCTAGAGACAAGGTCCTCCTAACAGAAGGAGCAGATTGATGAATCTTATCACTTCACAATCTTCTTAAAGATCATTCTTCTACAACTATAAGGTCTCCTAGATGATACTATTTGGCACAAAAATAGTATTTTTCATAATAATGTCTTCCCAGTTATTGCCCTATGCTTTGAGTTTCTTAGAAATATCTATGTCCTTACATGATCTTTCTGTACTCTCTCAAAATCTAAAAAAATACATCCATACCCATGCATTAAAAAAGTCACATCTCCAAATCATCTACTAATGTAACTATAAAAATGATTCTTAAAAAAGTGATTTTTAAACTTTAATTTAATACATTAAGCCACATAACTTTCATACTGTTGTACAATGTATATACAGGACACTAAATTGCAAGATATAACTACCTAGGTTATGAATCTTTAGCAGCATTGAGAATAAAGTACTTGTTCATTCATATATTAGTGTACCAAGTGAGTAAATATCCTAGTTACTGATTAAGAAGATGATCTTATTTAGTCTTGTTCCCAGTAAGTAGAGTTAGTAGAAATGCGAAACAACGAATTGCATTTAGTGAATAGCCACACAAAAAAGTTACAAGGACAGACATCTTCAAGAGATTTCATAAAGAAAATGAAACTTCAGGTCTTTTAAAATGTGCCCTGTGTGGGGCAAGGGATTATGGAGCGCATTTAGGAATAAAGAGTACTGGTTTTTAAGAAAGAGAAATAACTTTGAGTAACACATTCTTATCCCCTGGTCTCTTTGGGTCAGGAGTCTGGCACATTTTAGCTACAATTTGTGCTCAAGACTTTACCAGGCTTAAATCAAGATTCATCTCAATTCTGTTCTCATGGAGAGGCTTACCTGGAAAAAGATCTGCTTCTGATCTGTTGCTTATTCTCAGCAGAATTAAATTGCTTTCTCTTGTAAGCCTCAGGTTCCCCTTTTCTCACTGGCATTTGGCTGGCATCACTCTCAGCTGGTAAATACTTCTGTTAGATCCTCGTTCTATTGTCTGTTCTGTCTTTTAAAGCAGCAAGAAGTTTCACTCTTGTCAAACACTTACTTGTCTTCTGGAAAAGTATCATACCTTTTCATGGTTCATCTCACTAGGTCCAAGTGTCCAGCTCATTTCTTCTCTGAGTGAGAGTCAACTGATAATACAGAAGTCACAGGCATAGCTACCCATTGTATGCATAGAAAAATTTGTCATGGCTCTCTAACTATAACTTAGTACCCAGAGATCAACCTTTCCCCACCTCTCTTGTTACTTTTCCCAACCTCTGATAGCCACTTGACTTCTGTGACATCAAAGTTTTAAATTTCATATATGAGTGAAATGTTACACTTATTTGCCATGCTGTGTCTGGCTTGTTTCACTTAACACAATGATCTGTAGTTTCATCCATGTTTAAATGACACGACTTTCTTGTTTTCATAGCCAAAGAGTATTTTATTTTGTAAATGTAATACATTTTTATCCATTCATAAATTGATGAACATTGAGGTTTTTTTTCTATTTCTTATTCATAGTGAACAGTGCTACAATGAACATTCCATTACACATGTCTCTTTGACACATTGATTTTATTTTCTTTGGATATATGACCATTAGTAGAATTGCCATCTCACATGATATTTTGATTTTTAATTTTTCCAGGAACCTTCAGACTGTTTTGCATAATGGCCATATTAACTAGGAGTTTGCAAGGCTTCCTTTGCCTTCCGTAATAGGTAGAACTTGTCTGAGATATGTTCATGAATGAATGAATGATGCTGTGATGGGTCATTATAAAAGGGGGAGTTCAAGAGGGAGTGCTCTTTCTTTCTTTCACTGAACTGGTAAGGAGAAAAGCAATACATGTATTTTCTTTGCTTTTCTGCATATGATGCCTTCTGCTGAGCTAGCATGTTGCATGTAGACCCTCACCAAATGCTGGCTCCTCAGTCTTGTATTTGCTGTTCTCCAGAGCTGTGAAGAAACAAATATATGTTATTTGTAATTACTCACAAATTTATGTTTTATTTTGGCAATTGCCAAGAAATTTCTCTGTCATAAGAAAGTACAAAATTGTCATCCAGTTAAAAACTTTTGATGGATAAATTAATAAGCTTACTCATTCTTTAATGGGACAATTTTATGCATTCTGTTCATTTACTTCAAAGTTTCCTAGTTGCCAAATTTTGTCACCTTTCATCATAGTTACTGTCACATCATAGGGACCATAAACCCAACACATACAAACTAAAGGAGGATGGGTGTATTTTAGGTCACAGTGTGTAGACGTTTCAGTCTATTGTCAGTTGCCTGCAGAGCAGCATGAAGGAGAAACTACAGACAGAATCTCCCTTTGCTTCTTTCTTTCACGTTGGCTTGAAGACTATTGGTTGGTGCCACTCACACCCAGGGTAAGTCTTCTGTTTTTAGCAAATCCATTCAGCCACAGGCAGAACCCAATTAGTTGACAAATCCAGTTATCATGCCCATAATGCCATTTTACACACACTCTAGATCCAGCCACCTCTGAAGATCTCCACCTATGAATGCTTGAAGGTTTTCTGGACACCTAGATAGAAGCAAGCCATGATTCACATTCTTGCCCCATGGTTCACACTGTTTTGGCTTTTCTTTTTTCCCAGTATGCTTGAATTCCCAGTGTCTTTTTTCTGAGATTACTTCAAAATAAAATATCTTCATCCAAATGATTTTTTTCATGTTTCTTTGAAATGGGAGAGGGAGAACCCAAAGAAAAACTGAAAAGGGGAAAAACATCAGCATGTAAAGTATGTCAACACTTCTTTTAATTGTTGTTTTCTTACCTGGAAATATCCCTAAGCAGTCTTTTGATTCATCAGTAATTTGAGTTTTTTGAGGGAGATACAAATGGATACTTTCAAATGAATATAGGTTTGAGGAAACTTTGGGATAGAGATGCAGGCAGGGAATAAGAGGTGGAAGTTTGCAGTTTGTAGATGATTATGGCTGTGTAGTATGATGAACAAAATAATGATTTGTAAGATATAAAGATTTGCTACATCAGAAAATGGTATGTGATAAAAAAGAATAAAAGACTAATTTTCACATCAATATTTTCAGAAAAGAAAAAAACTGACATGAAGATTTTAATATTAGCTTCCTTAAACTTATTTTACAACCTAAAATTCCAACTGTTTTCTGATTCATATGTCTATTAAATGTATTTTTTTTGTTTTCATGTGGTCTTAGTTACTCTAAAAATCTTTATTCAATTTCTGTCACTATGGAGTAAATTTAGAGTCACATTTCCACCAGACTATTCAACTAAAAATACTAGTTTTCATTTCTCACAGCTGAAATGAATTTTCAATGACTGTTGCCATAAAAGAAGACTTATTTTCAATACTTATTCATTTTTAAGGCTTATTTTCAGTCATTTCTGAAGACAATCCTGCTGTGAATAGCCTCTATTTAATGCTACCTTCTATAATATCAAAATATACATCTCTATAAATATTTTTATTTCAGATGTGCACACTGAATAGAAACTAACTTTTGATTGTACTTCAGAAGATTAAATTTATCATATAAATGTAACTATTAAGCTTTGGGAAATAAATTCAGAACTAAATTCCCAGAGTTTATATAGTGAATATAACCTAGCTTTTAAAGAGAAATATTAATGTAAAAATGTGAATAACAGTAAAATTTTTAGACATTTTTAAAACACATGTACAGTATTATGTGAAATGTAGTTGCTTTATTTTTTAATAAATATTGAAAAAGAATAGTTTTTCAATGTCTTTTCAATGTCTTTATGTCTGTATAAATGTGTAGATGTAAATGTATGTTTCTGTAGTTTTCTCATAGATTTGTATATGTGCGTATATATACATATATACTCTCTCTCTCTCTCTCTCTCTCTCTATATATATATATATATATATATATATTCTCTCTTTTCTCTATCTGTTCTTCTTTTTGTCTTCCTGCCATACTGTGCTATCTTCCATGTTAAAATACAGGATCCAGGCCTCATCAGAAGCTAATCCTCAATTTTGTGCTCCCCCAAATGCAGTGCTGTGATGTCAGTCACACACAAACACACATTTTATTAGAAAGGGTTGATTTATTCAAGCAATTTATGGTCCTTGTTGTAGTCAGTGGTTGTGAGGAGAACAATTAAAATTAGGACATGGAATTTATAATATTATTTTATGATGGTCACCCAGAGTTAACATAAGAAAGTGCAGAACATCTATCCACAATACTAAAGACATAGAATATTTAGCCGGGGGCCTGAATCCCACAGCAATGTCCTGCATGAGTCCAGAGGAAGACCCAGAGCTCATGACAGTGCCTCCCACGAGTCCAACTGGAGGTCTGGAGCCCAACAAGAAGGACTCACGCCAGACTCTTTGGATCCGTGCCCGGAAGGCCCAAAAGTCAGTGGTGGAAGCTAGAAAATTTATGCCAGCAAGGTGAAGGAGCTGTGCTGGTAGGTTGAGGGTTCTATGCTGGAACCAAGAAGTCACACTCAAAACCCTGAAAAATACCACAGCCATCCTCAGCAACCTGGAGGCCCTGAGCTCCTCCGATGATAAGCACAGTCATGTACATGCCAAGAAACCAGTCAATGTTAAAGTTCATCCTGGAGACCAAGTTGCACACGTCTTCCCTCCGAAGCCAGGAAGCAATGCTCGACGTAAGGACCAGAACTTCTCTAGGAGAACCAGCGGCTCAAACAGCAACTCGTAGGAGAAACCGCAATGCCTCAAAGCCTCTCTTCTTCTCCATGTCTCTATTTATGCTGGCAACTTTCCTCAGGTGGAACATCTACCCTCAACACCATGGTGATTTAATTCATCTGGTGTTAAGTTGACCAGCAGTTTTTAATCCATAACAGTCTTTATGAGAAAAATACCCAGTAAGTGTTTCTAAACTTGAGAGGGGTTAGGTACAGGTAATAACATATCATCTCAAATAGTTTATAAAAGTAGAATCAACTCAATTATGAATCATAGACATCTCAAGAAAGTTACCTTTTACATACCCAGAAAAATTGTACATTAAAACTTAAATAATAAAAAAATTCATAATTACTTCTAGTCAGTTCACTCAGTATGTACTTAACATTTTCTGCTTCATTTTGGGTGGGATTGCAGGCATATACCCACTTGCTTTCTGACTACATTCTTGAAATCGCTGTCTCAGAAGTTGTTTACATGATGTCATTTGAAGGTTGGACATAGCAGATTCCTATTGGACAAGACTGAGCGCCCCTGGTGAAAGTAGGAAGACACACAGCCCTGTCACTGGACATCCTGTGGGAAAAATGATTTCCATGTGACAAAGGATCTAAAATAATTGGGGTAAGTTACTGTGAAAGTTGTGTTGAGAACACAACTTCATAGAAACAATAATGTGACTAACATGAAAATTTGTTTACTTCTTTAACATGTAAAAAAAGATAATGAAGTTAATTCAAAAAGTTTTAGAGATATCTGTTCACAAATAATTATTAACTCAATTTTAAGTGGAGTATTACATCTAATTTTTTTAAATGAGGTAAATACAGTATTTCTGGATCAAAACATTTTAAAAATAGTCTAATAATGCACAGTTACACTATACTATGTATAAACTGAATGCATATTTAGAATATAGCAAACATTTAAGCTAAAATATTCAATAAATCACATAAACACTGGAAAACTCTGGATCCCCTAATTTCTTCTTCAGTACTCTTAATTTTTTTTTTTTTTTGAAGAGAGTTGAGTTCTGCCTGACTCACTGTTCCAATCATCTGGAATAAAACCCTCTTTACCTTTTAGCATTATTTGTTGCAATTTTTACTCTGAAAGAAACAAATTCTATGCTCTTGAGTATATTACTTATTTCTTATCTTTGAAAAATTGTTGGCCTTCATTGCCTGAAATGCAGTACTTTGGAAAATATATTTCACATTGTCCATTTTTGTGTTTTTCCAATGTAGGAAGATAAATCTAGTTCTCGTTACTTTATCTTGGTTAGCAGCAGAAAGAATCGATGCAAATCATTTTTAATTAT
>PVLA01019789.1:0-11527 GCA_004027455.1 Hydrochoerus hydrochaeris
CTCTCTTGGCTATAATTGGTGATATACCAGCACAATTCTTGGTAAAAGCTAAACCTTGGAAGTGACTTATATGTCCATCATCAGATGAATGAATAAAGAAAGTGTGGTATTTATGCAAAGCAGAGTACTTCTTTGCCATAAAGAAGGACAAATTTGACTGAGTTGTAGGAAAATAGATGTACCTTGAGACCATAATATTAAGTGAAACAAACCAGATATATGTGCTTAAATATTAAATGGTTACTCTAATATGAGGAACCCAAAATATAAAAAAGAGTAAAATAAAATATAAATAATAGGAATCAGACCTTTGGAAAAATGTTAAGGTGACCAAGAGATGGTGGGAGGTTGGAGAGAGGGAATGGGAAGGGGATGAAAAGAGAAATAAAATGCATTAGTACATTTATGTCATGAAGAATAGCAAAAATATACTAATAAAAATCAAAATCAAAAAAGAGAAATGAATTACTCTTTCTTGGGGGTATGGTTTTGTCACTTGTGATAGAACAATCATAAGAATATCTATGTCTGAGGGTAGGTATTATATAGGTTAATGTGGGCAAAGTACTCAGGACAGTAAACATTATCTGTTATCATTTGACATACATTCTTTCTCTCTCTGATTTATCAGTTGATAAAGTATTACATCTCCATGGTGAGTATTTTCTCCCACATCTATCCTATCTTAGATTTTGTTTCATTCTGCCCTCAAGAGCTCTTGGTTCCTGGCTGAGCTAGAGAACCCATAAGAATCTATGTACAAGATATATCCAAGATAAGGAAAATAATCAGGATAGGATGTCTTTTAGAAAATTCTAGGAGGATATATGAGACTGAGAGGGGCTGGCTGTTTTGTTGGGGTCCTGTGATTTGAATAAGGGAAATTTTGGTCCTTTTAGATGAGTTCTGGCCAATTTTTGTCAGGGACAGATGAGGCATCACGCCCAGGCATCACCAAGGCCTCATACTTCCCACCCAATAAGTCCTATTGATTTGGTTGTCTTTATACCTTTTAAAGGAAGCCAGAGTTGAAGAAAAAGACAGAAGGGTCATCTGTGTCAATTATGCTGGATTCAGTACAGGATCCTTGTACCTCACAGTATTTATCCAAATTTTTAATTCGATTTTATTTGTGTGGTTTTTTATTTGTGCATATTTATATTACAGAATAGTGGTGTTCATTTGGGAAAGTTGGTACATGTATATAACATATTTTCTCATTCTCTTTTTCTTTGCCAAATTTACATCCCTCCACACTCTTCTGTGCTTCTAAGCATTAGTGGTTATTTTCTAGTGCATTTCTTTCCCTTAATATTATGTAAGTTGCATGAGGACAATATTCTGAGTCTCATAAATTTAGTGCTTTATGCACATGTCCTATACACAGCAAGCATTCAGCTCTGCCAGCATGCAATGGCATTGAGTGAGACAGCCACCCCCTCCAATACTGAGAGAATGGCTTCTCACGTGTCATTCCAGCCATAAGTCCCAGAAGAGTTGACTGCTGTCTTTATCTATCCATCAAACCTTAGATATGACCTGACTCTCCAAATGGCAAGAACAAGTTTGGTCCCACTGAGAAGGATGCAAATTCTAAAGCTGAATTAGACAAATTACTTTTATTTATTTTCCTCTTTGCACAGTCAAAGTTACTAATTGTAAAATTTGAATATAATATTAAAAATTTTCCAGGTGAGGACAGACTTCCTGGAAGAGGTATCCTTTGGGCTCACAATATAAATGGTTGGAAATATCAAGCAACTTGTTATTCTTACAGATATTATGAGTCTATGCTTCTCTGAATGCTCTTTGATATTTCACTTTGATCTATTGTAAAGGACATTGAGAAAGTAATTCAGCTCTTTGGTGTTGATAAAACACATATCATACCTGTCTGTTTACTTTAACTTGACTATACTGTAATTATCTGTTTGTATATTTAATCAGAATTATACCTAGGTGCTAGTCATCTTTGTATCCAATGTAGTTAGAGCAGAGCTTTAAAATAGCATGGTGACACTAAACTAAAGTCAAAATGGATCAAAGTTCTAAATATTAAAACAGAAATGCTAAATCTACTAGAAATGAAAGTAGGTAGAAATCTTAAAGACAAAGGAAAAGGAAGAGAACTCGTGAACAGAACTCAAATTGCATGGAAAATACTTCAAGGAATCCACAACGGGCATCTCATCTTATTAAAAAGCTTGTGCACAACAAAGAAATCAGCAACAGAATGAAAAGACCACCCATATAATGGGAAAGAATTTTAGCTAACTATCCCTCAGAGAAAGGATTGCTATCTAAAACATAAAGAATTGAAAAACTGACTCCCATCAAGTTCAAAGACCCAATTACAAATGGATATCTGAGATGAATATAATCAAATGATTAAATACAAAGGGGAAATAAATACATGAAAAATGTTCAACATCATTGGTCGTTTGAGAGATGCAAATTAAAACAACACTAAGATTTCAGCTCATCTCAGAAAGAATGACTATCATCAAGAAATAAGGCAATAACAAATGCTGGAGGAGCTGTGAGAGAAAGAAAAATTTTCCCATTCTTGGTAGGAGTGTAGACTAGTACAACCATTGTGGAAATCAGCATGGAGATTCCTTACTGAACTAGAATTAGAAGTTTCATTTGACTCAGCTATTCCCCTTCTGAGTATATTCCCTGAAGAGTTAAAAACATCATACCACAGCTATATATGAACACTTATGTTTATAGCTGCACAATTTGTAATAGGTAGATTTTGGGAACAACACAAATGTCCATCAACTGAGGAATGAACAAAAAAGACGTGGTATTTTTATACAATAGATTATTACTCAGCCACAAAGAAGGATAAACTTGAACTTTTTGTAGGTAAATGGATGAAAATTGAGACCATACTCATAAGTGAAGTAAATCAGACACACATGTGTAAACATATTGTCTCCCTGGTGTGAGAAACTGAAGAAAGCTCTAAGGTCTAAAATGTAGAATATATATTGTAAAATGGGAGGAAATTGTTCCAAAGGAAAAAGGAACTAGGAAGGATGTAAGGGAAAAGGAAAAATGCAAGTCAGTGATATTAGTGTCTCTTTATTCATCTAAAAGTATGAATATATATATATATATATATATATATATATATATATATATATGATTGGAGAAATTTTGATGCCCACATCTTGTACCTTGATCAACTACTTTAAAGATAACATCATTTAATGTATCAACTATTCTTCTTCTTCTATTATTCTATTATGAAATTTTGTTATATCCTTTTTCCTTAAAGTAAAAAAAAAATTGCAGAGTGAGTGCACCAGCAGATGAATGAGTCAATGGGAGATAAGGGGTGTCTGTCTTTTTCATAAGTTCAACTCAACTTCATGTACAAGGCTCTTTATGTTAGGAGATATTACTTATATGAATGGAATGATTCAGAACGTGCTTTCTTTCACCTTCCTATTGCAGAAAAAGACAGAATGCTTTGGTTAGAATATGGTGCTGGCTTCATTTTAGTCCTAAGCGATGACTAAAATTTCTTTCCTACTGACATAGATTTCAAGCACACTAAACAGGTTTTGAGATAAGATTGGCAGGTGGAAGGTTATATTAGTTTTAGGTATAATATAATCTTAGGAAATATGTGTTTTGGAGGGAGATCAAAATGTATGAATTTCCATGGGGATTTGCTTTCCAAAAAAATATCAGGAAGGTTTGAGTTTAGGGAGTTAATGAAATTGTCTACAACTATGGGATGACATTTTCATCTCTCCTGTTTAAATGCATTCTGTGAACTTCTGTTGCTGCAGGGAAGAGAGAGAGAGAGAGAGAGACAGAGAGACAGAGAGACAGAGAGACAGAGAGTATATCCCTCTTAAATTGCATCCCTCTTTCCCCCAGCTGAGATATGATGATTCATTAGTTGCACAGGAGCCATGTTGAGCTGCTGAGGGAATGCATATGAGATTAGAAGTCAGATCTCATCCAATATACCATTTTGGCCTTAAGCCTTGTTATTTATCATTATTACCCTTGTCAAGGAATGTTAGAAGTTGAGTGATGTACCAGAGCACTAGATGAATTTAAAAAGTCAATGTAGCTTTATATATAATAGTTTCCATGATACCTGTTGGAAAGCTACTGCTAGCCACTCAACCACACTTCCTATCTCTGTAAATGAGGGTTAGTAATTTCATCCTGGTAAGCATTCTTCAGTGAAGCCAATAAAAGAGCCAGAAATGTATTAGAATTCTTCGGTTGTTTAATCCTACTTTTTCTGTAGATTGTCTCCAAGCTTCACATATCTGCCTATGGTTAAAATCCATGTTTTCTGCTAAATGGTTCCACAATGACATCTCTGCAGAGCTCAGTTGTTCCAGTGATTTCATAGGTACATCAGAGGCACCCCACCATCTATGCTCATTTATATGTCTTTTGTTCTACTTCAGAGAACTCCCAAAGAAAAAGACAGTGGATTCCAGACTATACCTGGTACAGAACCTATACATGACAGATCCACAGTTGGTCTTGAATCAGTGCATGAATATGTAGACTAACTGGCTTGTCACACTTTACAAGGGAAAGTGGATATAAGCATGCATGTGTGCAGTTATACAAATTGCCCATGGATTTTACTTGGACCCTCCTGGGGAAAGCTTTAACTCAAAAGTAACACACTATTATGGTGGAGTTTTAAATCACTCAACTAGCTTCTAATAAATAAAGGAGGCAAGTGAGATGGTTGTGACAATATATTTTATCCATGAGATATGCACCTATTTAGGGCCATGTCAGATATCTCCAGATACAAGACAGATGAATGAGAGGGATAGTTGAAGACTGAGTATCAGTTTCCGAAGAAGAGCTTACAGGAAGAAATAATACAGAGAAACAGATACGTACAAACTGTTTAGGTGTCTTCTATTTATGCTGAGTTTTAAGAGCTTTGAGGTCTTTCTTTTGGTTATGTAATTCTCAGTTGCTCATCTCAGGAAGATGTGGAACTTGAGTAAGAGTAATGATGAGTCTATATAATTTCTAAGCACTGTGTCACAAGTTTTCTCCAATTACAAATGTAGTGGAGACTCACAGGTGACCAGCAATACTGTTATAAATATCCACTTCCCCATCTTTAAGATCTCTTCTTCACCTATTCAAGCAGTCATTCATGAAAAAGCCAGAATACATCTACTATGATCCCTGTTATCCACTTCCTTAAAAGCTGAAATCATCTATTTGGAGTCTTGTATGCTATGTACTGCTTCTGGTGTCTTCTGATAAGGTAACTAAGGTGTTGGAGATCACATGGCTATGTAGACTGTTCTCTTCTTTCATACTTATTGATCTGAGACATAGAGTTATTCAGAGTGATTGCCATTATTTGATCTGAAATATGGCTAACATGCTATTTGAGGAAGACCCCTTTGAAGAACTACCTCCAAAGTGCATTAAGTTGAAAATGCTCAGTGTAATCATTAGTTTCATCTCATTCATGTTCTGTCTCTCCATTAAAGGCTCTGTTCTCAACATAACTTTGCAGGTCAAACTCTAGTTTCTAGTAATGATGGTTGCATCACAGATGGATCCTTTTGTTGTTTTAACAATCCAAGAAGATATAATGTTCCCCAAACACATAAGCAAAAGGACATCAGAGGCCCAAAAGTCTCCTGGCTCACCTCATTCAACATGTCTGGATTCCCCCTGCATGTAAAACATTCTGTTATGGACTAGGAACAGAAGAATTAATGATACCCAGACTATTCCTTTGACAATGTCACAACCTGGTAATGGAAACATGCATGACAATCATCAATGGCTATAAAAGAGGAGAAGACAATCATAGAAACGTTACAGCAGACATCATTTGTGCAAAGAAAGTGGCTGGTAAAAACTCTGTTGCAGAAGTTGTCTGATCTGGAATTTCTTTTTTTGGTACTAGGGCTTGAACTCAAGGCCTTCATACTGAGTTTTATCCTTGGACATTTTTGAAAATTTTGAGAGAGAGTCTTGCTGCACTCCTGGGTTGTCCAGGTTGGGCTTCAACTAGTGATCCTCTTGGGTTTTAAATAATTATTAATAATTTTCTATGGGACACAAGGGCAGACAACGCACTAGGTAAAAATCCATTACACATAGATATGTAAGAATCTGTAGAAGTACCTTGTTTGAGTGGATTTTGTGTTCTTTGGAATGAGCATAACCAAAAAGACTAGGGGAGCCTGGAGAAAATTTAATGCTGATGGCTTACATTCCTGAGAGTAAATAACCACTGGGACTCCAGGTAACATTAATTGATTGTATAGATTTTCCACAGAATATGAGCTTAGGTAAGTCAGAGTCAGACTGTGTGTATTTCTTTGCCAGTGCCAAGCTGGAGAGGGCACTTGTCTCCTCCCAACTCCAAGTAGTGATTTAGAGCTGGCCTTTCTACTGGATGCTGTCCTGTTCCCACCTCCTTTTCCAGCACATAAGCTTGCAGTCCTTGTTGAATTCCTGCTGGGAACCCTAGTGAATCTCTGCAGGCACAACCCTAAAATCAACTGGAAGAGAAACTCAGAGGAGAAAATTGCACAAGAAAATGGACCTGATCCCCAGCTTTTCCTCAGAAACTTGGGTTCTCCTGGCCCTTAGCTTGGTGCTTCTGTATCAGTGAGTAAATTTTCAGGCTACCATCTCTGTACCTTTGGGTTTGGGGTGTGATCAGACCTCTTTGTCTGATCAGAAAGGATAATGGGAGGGAAGTTGCTACAAAAATGTGAGGTTCCTATTGACCTTATGAAGGTACTTTTAGCACTCCACTCTCCTCTGTTGCAGCTCCCTAGTCCTCTGGCTAGAAGTGTTGTTGATATGTATTTCTCCCTCCTGGGGATGATATGATTGACATTTGAACTTAGACTAATGTACTAGAATTCAGCAAAGACATTATGAATGATTGCACATGATATGAAGTTGGAAATTCACCTTCTTTCCAAACTTTGGCATTTCTAAGTAGCTGTTGGGCTTTGATTTTGTCTCATATTCATTCCCTCTATGTTCTTTCTGTTGGAAGAGACATATGAAAGGCTTGCATCCTAAGGACAAGGATATTTTCTGCCCCCTCTTCTATCTTCCAATGTGTTTCATGCAAGGCTCCTCAGTGTATCCCAGTTTTCATGGGAGGGCTGACTCCATACTTCTTTCTTTTCTGTGATCCTTTTCTGAAAACATCATCCCTCCTAAAACTCAGCTCCTCCACCCAATAGTATGTGGATTTATTTACCCCTAAACGTTTAATTTTTAGAGCAAAGCACATTTGGATCTTAGGGAGTAATCCTAATCCCTACCAGGACTTTTCTGAGGTGTCCCTGATGAGTCCCTCAAAAACAGATCTTTTCATGGAAGATTGTTTTTGATTTTATGATTTTACAATACTTATTGGATTTGTACAGCATATTGTAACATATATTTCCTTAAAGTGAGGCTTTAGAGAACAGGAAACTATTCAACTGCCTGGAACATGTTATGGTTTCCTAATTTATGTTGCATAATGCACTTTATCAATAAGAAAATTGCTAACCTTTGGAAGGTCTCCTCTCCTGTAGCTGAAAGCACATGCAAGGTTTTTTTTTATTTTAAGGAGAATAAAACCAAACAAAATGAAATAGAATAAAGCCAATCAAAATCAAACAATGAAAGCAATATAGGACTTCAAAACAAGATAATAGGAAATCAATAATGGCTATCATAATATATCTTGTTATCTTAGAAATAACTGCCCATCCCATAAGACATAATAGAATTAACCAAAACAAAACAAAATAAAACCAAACCAAACAAAACAATGAAAATGATAATAAATTAACAATGGCTACCACCTTCCCTTTTTAGACATTTCCTCCTCTCTCACTTTTATAGTATCTGTGTACATTTGGACCCCAATACCTCCTTCAATGTTTTATATTAGGGAGACAACACAATGTTCACCCACATGAGTCCAAAACACTTCACCCATGAGCACGATCTGAAGTTGCATTCATTTACTTGCAAAAGCCTCAAGATTATCATTCTTTATAGCTAAATAGCTTTCCATTGTATAAAAATAGCTTATATTTCTTATCCATTCTGCAGTTGACAGGCACACTGCCCCTGCTTTTTTTTTGGGTCTTCATCACATGGAGCATTGTCTGCTCTGACCTTCAGTCCATGAATTTCCTTTCAAGTCAAATGTTTCTTGTATAAGTCTCCAGAACCACTCTGTCCATGTTCCTTTTTATTAATGACTTGAGGCCATCTACATTCATGTTTAGGACTGACATGTTCTGGCTCATCTCTGCTATGCTGTCTTCTGCCATTGGCCCCCCAAACTTTTCCCCTCCATTCAGTTGCCTACCCTGCTTGGCAATCCACCTCCACCACTATTCTTGAAACAGTAACCATCTTTCTCTCTCTAGTATATCCTTTAGCACTTGTAGGGTTGGTTTGATGGTCAGGAATTCCTTCAGTTTTTCTTTATTGTGAAAGTATCTTATTTCTCTGTTAATTCTGAAAGACAGTTTTGCAGGGTACATCAATCTGGGTTGAAGTTGTTTTCATTCAGGGCTTAAAACACTTCACTACAAGCTCTTCAAGACTTGATGGCTTGTGTTGCAAAGTCTGCCATGATTCTGAAGGATTTTCATTTATAGTTGATCTATTTCTTTTCTCTAACAGCTTTTAATATTCTATTCTTGTGCTGCATTTCTGGGATCTTGATTATTATATGTCTGGGTGTAGATTTATTTTAGTTATGGCCAGTTGGAGTTCTATATGCCTCACTTACCTGTATGTCAGGTCCTTGGAAGGGTTATTGATTACTTAAATACACCACATATTTAGCTATATTTTCCCAATTTGTTGGTATGGGGTTTAGTTTTTAGGGCTAGTAGCTGTAAGCTTAAAAGACTTACCACTGGTCTCTTTCCTTAGCTTCTTTTTTTCTGAAGTCTGCCATCTGTCATTCAGGGAAGGTCTGAAGAATCTATTACCCCTAGTTGCGGAAGTCCACAGATGACATGTCTTACATGAACTGAAGGCAAGCCTTCCCTGGGAACACCAATCATAATAGATTATTTTGGTGCACAGACAGTCAATGTATAGAGGTAGTAAGCTAACTACTTTTGGACTGATAGTCTTGTTAAATATTAGCATGGCTGATGTTATGATTACCAGGTGAACCTTACCAGCTAGAAGCCCAAATATGGATTCCATAGTGATTAATTCTTCTTCACAACATCATTTAAGGAACATTTGAGACTTTAAAAATAAGCTGACTGTTGCCAGGGATTTCTGTGGAAGCAAACTAAGAAGGACCAGGTTGTATAAAACAGAGACATGGCTCAGAGAGAAGGATAAACATGAAAACCTCTGAAAGAACTGTAAGAAGAATGTTACCAGAGGATCTCCATGGCTCTGAATCATTGAATAGATACATTTGCACAAAATTTTATCACTGAAGCTGAAGGAACTCCTCACCCTTCCTACCAGAATGAGAATCTGCATACCTCATAGAGGAATCAGTTTCCAATACTGACATAAGCAAATGAAATACCCTGGAAAAATTTCAGCCTGAATCTCTTAGAAGCCTCAAATATGGAGATGTTTATCAAGTAGGATTGGGGGAATAATGAGTTCAGCTGTGTTTAGCTAAGCATTGTGAATTTTAGGAAGAGTGTCAGTGGAGACAGGGAAGGAGAAGGTGAGTGATTATACTTATTGCTGTTGGTGTTTTTGCTATTATTTATAGCCTACAGTTCACCATCCCTAGCTTGACTATTTCAGTTTTTGAGTCAGTGATTGGTGAAATTCAATGTATGCCAAGTCACAATCCCTATGATCTTGCTTTCTTTTTCACTACAGATATGCAACTTATTCCCATGGGCTCTTTAAGAAGCTTGGAATTCCTGGGCCAAAACCTCTACCTCTTTTTGGAAATGTTTTATCCTACAGCAAGGTGAGTGCTGTTTGATATCTCTCCTTGGCAAACGCTAGCCTTATTGCATCAGAAACAGTGCTATTCCTTGTGGGGAATTCCTGAAACTTTCAGCATTCACAAACTATGTGGGTCCTACCCAAAGTGGGGTCAGGTTTTCCTTGGTGCCTTGTTAACTGTCTGGGGCTTAAGCTTTGCCTCAACCCCACAGTACAGCTCTCTAGGTTGTCAACATTAGATATTCAGGACATGAGGTTCAGGTGGTGTGAGCATCAAAAGAAAATTCTGTTTTGCCTAATAGAGATATGGGAAAGGACAAATGTTCTTTGTTAGTTTTGGGAGGAAATCTTGAGGGTATTCCCTATCAGTATCCCATCTACCTATGCACATTTAGACTTCAGTCTTTCTTGTTCATTCTAGAGTTCATGAGAAGCTTTTCCCCTTCCTGCTAGACATCTCTCAATGTTTGTGTTATTAGGTGGTCCAGGTGTCCTTCATTGAGGAATTCACACATATTCCAGTTCTTTCAGGAACTGCTCAATTCTGTAGTTATTTTCATAAGTCTACCCCAGCTTTTGATAACTATGATATCATTTCAGGAATTAAGAGATAGGATGAGACCATTCTGCTGTACTTTTTTTTTCAAAGTTTGCATCACATATGTGAATATGAGCAGGTAGCATGATCATACCTGAAACAGAATAGGGTTGCCTGTCAATTTGTTTTATTGAACTACATGAAGCGTTTAATTTTCTAATCAAAGCCAAAATCACTTATACAAAATAACTAAAGAAAATATGAATTTAAAAATATATTAAAAATTCAGTTTAATGTAATATAATGTAATATATAATGTGAATTTTGTCTGAGTCTTGTGACAAACCTGGACTGAATCTTGGTTTAGGACCTGCCACCTGGATGGATATTGTTGAGCTCTAAAACTTGTGTTAACTCAGCTTTCCTATGAAATTTTTTTCCTGATGATTCCACGGTTATCTCATTCTAGCATTTGTAACTAAGGGCTTCATTTTTTAATAACAGCTTCAATATTCATACTTTTTCTCCTCATTGAAAAAGAAATAATTTTCCCTTCACTTGTCAGATGCACTCTTTAGTATATAGCCCCGAGATCCATGTTTCTAGGATCTACTTTTGTATAGCTAAAATTTACAGCTGCAATTTAGCAGCAGGGATATTAGTTTTAAATTTCAGTGATAAAAACATGGAAGTATTTCATTTGCTGTGCCTATGTATAGAAGTGGCACTTCTCCATTTTTCCCTGTTGAACTGGAGTGCTGAAAGGAAGATTACTTTTGATTCCTAACTTGATCACCTTCTCACTCAACATCCCCAAGAATTTCATAAATCAGGTAGACTAAAGTGGATCCTGGTGTCTTCAACTTCCCAATTTGACCAGAGTATGATCAAGAGTGCTTGTGAGATCACTGAAAGGTGATGAAGAAAAGAAATAATGTACCTAACCCATGGAGATTCACTCAATTTTCCTCAGCCTAGTTTGTTTCATGTGATCATGAAGGGAATAATTCAGAGCTTATCAGGATTTTAGAGACAACATACACACAA
>PVLA01019790.1:0-11526 GCA_004027455.1 Hydrochoerus hydrochaeris
TGCCCAGGACACTGTCAGACCTGGCTTTCCCATTCCCCAGGGTCATCTCTTTCCAGGGATGTGTAGCCCAGATGTACGTCTTCATTGTCCTAGGCGTCTCAGAATGCGGTTTGCTCACAGCCATGGCCTGTGACAGGTATGCTGCCATCCGCCGGCCCCTACACGACTCCACACTCATGAGTCAACAGGCCTGTATGGTCATGGTGGCCACCTGCTGGCTTATGGGCATCATCACAGCCAGTACCCACTCATCCCTCATCTTCACTCTGCCTTTCCCCACCCACCAAATCATCCCACACTAGCTCTGTGACATCCTGCCAGTCCTGAGGTTGGCAAGTACTGGAAAGCACAGGAGCGAAATCTCTGTGATGACAGCCACCGTGGTCTTTACAATGGTCCCCTTCTCACTGATTGTTACTTCATATGTCTGTATCCTGGGTGCCATCCTGGCTATGACTTCAACTCAGAGCCTGCAAAAGTTCTTTTCTACCTGTTCCTCCCACTTGGTTGTGGTCTCCCTCTTCTTTGGAACAGCTACTATCACCTACATTCAACCCCAGGAAGGCTCCTCTGTCATTAGAGATTGAATCCTCAATCTTTTCTACATAGTCATCACCCCCATGCTGAACCTCATCACCTACAACCCTTTGAAACAAGGAGGTGACAGAAGCCTTGCACCACATGATGAAAAGACAGGTCCTTTCACTCTGAAGGGACTCAAGGGATGTCAGCATTCATTGACTGCTCCTCCTCCTAGTCATCAGATTTTTATACTTTATTGTTAGGCTAGCAGAAACCATGAAGCAAAGAAATAATGCATCTTGATAAAGGCTGCTGGGTGGAAGAGAGTGAGTGAGAGAGAGAGATCTATATCTTATCCCTTGATACAAGTCCACTCACTATGAAAGCATGGATTATTAGCATAAAATAGAACAGAAGATTTTTCTGCCTTGAAGAAAAATACTTAGCAACCTCTAGATTTCTCTGGATCCCAGTGTCCAGAAGTCTATGAACTTGATACCCAACTAAATAGCCACCCAGAGACCATGGAGAAATTTACTTGGCCCACTGGTTGCCTTTTCTTCCACCAGTGTATCTTTGCCTACTTGGAGGTGAATTTGTCCTGCTTTTAGCCTTCAGGAGGAGTGCCTAAGAGTTCTAGATGTAATATTTGCTCCTAAGGAAGACACAAGCACAAAATGGAAGATGATTAGGATATATCAAGAACAGGGGTTAAACATCAACAAAATCTTTGAGCCAAGAGATCCTATGACAAATGTCCAACAAACACATTTGAGTCCTATATACCTATATAAAGGAGCTGGTCAAGGATTCAAAGTTGACCTTGCAGCTGAGTATGGTGTTGTATGCTTGTAATCCCAGAACTCAGGAGGCTGAGGCAAGAGGATCATTACAAGTTCAAGATCAATCTGGGCTACAAAGTGAGTTCAAGGGCAGCCCAAAATGCATAGTGAAATTATGTCTCAAAAAGATGAAACACACACACACACACACAAACACACACACACACACAGATATCTACTGGCCTGAGAGGCAAAATTCATAACTAAAACCAAGATCTAGAAATGAGGATCATGGCAGTAAGGCACTCTGAAGGTTGGGCTACAAATGCAACTGCCATGGAACCTCTCAGCAAGCCACAAATGGAGGTTCCTGTTGCCATTTCCCTGGGTGTCCTTCCTGAGGAGAAAGGCAGAAAAGGCTGATGTGAAAATACAGACAATTCCAGGTAATACCTCCCTGATCCCTCAGCCACTCACACACCTTCACTACGTCCGTGTAGTTATGGCTATCAATAACATCAGTAGTTATGGCTCTCAATGAAGAATCACAACTGCCACCATCAGGAAGCAGTGAGATCCAGCCTTTCCTCCCAACACCTCCTGATCTTTAAGCTCTCCTCATCCTGCACAGACATGGCTTTTCTGATAAGACCTAGTTCAACCACAGGAATTAGTGTTTTCCTCTGCAGCCACACTGTCTCTCTTCTCAGCTAGTGTGCCACAGGATACTCCACCTTCGGGTAGACTTCAGCGCCTTTTCACAAGATGTTCAAACAGAAATTCCTCATATGCATTTACCCAACACGTCCATCTGGCAAGCTACTATTCATCCTTCAAGATTCAACTCAAAGATTTCCATGAAATTTGTTATATAAGACAAATTTCATCACTCTCCTCTTTATGCTACTATAATTATAAAGCTTTTTACAATTAATTATGATTATTTTTAAATATTTCTTCATGCACTTTTAAGTTGTTGGCATCCTGAACACAGGCAAAGCAATCTCACTCCTTGTCACTGTCTAACTAGCTTGTTGAATATGATTGAATCACTCAGAAATGATAATGCTTATATAGTCATTTGATAAATTCTGAAGTGTTGTATAAAATTCTGTTTAATAAAATACTTAAACTTCTTATCCTAATTAACACCCAGAGATATTAAAAAATGCATGTTCACCGTAAAGCCTCCAAAATCATTAAGCCTCTTCCTTTGAAATATTCCACATTAATCTTCTTCATTGCTTGCCCAACCCTTGAAAACCTGACTGGCTGAACAACAGATTGCCCTTGGCCTCAGTGGGCCATGAGCCTGATCCCCTGGACCTTCACAAGTACCCACATTGTCCCTGAGAACATCCTACCCAGTGCTGGAGAGTAGATACTGAATTTTCATTATAGTCACTCAGAATTTGATCATCTTTCAGTGTTTACTAAATTCTCCTACTTTAGAAGGAACAAGAAGAGAAAGACTGGCTCCCCTTTTATCCTAATAATGCTTTCCAACCTCCCGTCATGTGATCTCCATCTGACAATCAGATGTTCCCATGCCTAAATAGGATTGAGTACCTGGTCTTCACCAAATCCAAGAAGCTTTACCCCTCAAATAGCAGCAAGGAAGATTGCAAGGGTAGTTGTCAGCCTAGAAATGGAATCTGGGCAAAAACTATTAAGAATGATTTGCTCAACTGACCAGGTTATTTTTTGGTAATTACATCTGGAAACTCAGCCACAGGCTACAGCCCTCCAGCCCTCCCCCACAGCTCTGTGGACTGCTTTATGTTTGGGATAGTGAATTACTTTTATGCGTCATCATCAAGGATTTTTTTTAATATCATAGATGTGAGGAATGAAAGCATCAGAGGGAAACTTTAACCTTGCCATAATAGCGAGGAAGTTTCTAGCTCAGTTTTTAGAGATTAGCTACGGGGAATTTAGGATTACATAACATTTTCAGACAGATAGGTGCAAAGCCTGGGATCTCAGGGTGGTAAGACACTCCTAACATTGAGAAAGTTACTTGGCAAGGTCCCTGCATTCAAGATTCAAAATCCGGGGCTAAGGATATCTCTCAGCAGCACAAGTGCCTGCCTGGCAAACACAAGGTCCTGAGTTCATTTTACAATACAATACAAAAAAAAAAAAAGACTGACAATCTAATACAGGTTTGGATGGAGGAATGAAGTGGAGAAAAAACAAATGAACTGAAAAAATTTAATGGACACAATTTTTAAGTTACTGCCTGACTCAGTGATTGCCCCTTTAATCCCAGCTATTTGGGAGAATAAAGTTAGAACAGCACAAATTGAAGACCAGCCTGAGCAACTTAAAGAGACCCTGTCTCAAAATAAGCAGCAATGCCTGGGGATGTAGCTCAGCAGTAGGGTGACCCTGAGTCTGATTCCTAGAACATACCACCAAAAAAAAAGAAAAAAAATTCTTAACGTGTATTTGTAAGTTAATGATTCAGAGCAGTGAGAAATGTTTCTGAAAGAAGCAACTCAGTACAGCACTTTCATTCTTCCTCAACTCGCACACTTGCAGAAAGTGCCAACTTTGAATGGTACAATAAGGTAAACCACAGGGGTCTGGAAGCATTTTGGTAAGGTTTGACACAAAAAAATGAAAGCAAAAAATTAATAACACTCTTTTTACCAGGCTATAAATAAAATTTAAAATACGGTAATATAATAGTCTTTGAATAGTAATTTTATATGAAAATTCTAAACACATCTTGCTTCCATGAAGATAATTCTTATACTAGACAGTCTGCTTGAGAAATGGCTAAACATCTGATTTTTAAAGGAACTGATGGCAACTGCTACAGAAAACCACTGATGGAAGCAAGTGATAATAAACGTATACCTTTTTAACTCATCTAGAATTTGCGTAGTGGACAGTACATGTAAATAATCCACCAGGTCTTCCACTTTTTTCAAAAATTGTAACACTGAAAATTCTTGTAGTACACTCATGAGAGTAGAAAAGTCATTTTTCAGAAAAATAGAAAAGGAGATTTGACAACAAAAAATAAAATGCCTACACTAATAAAAAATTTCATATTGACTCATATTTTTCAATGACAAATATTTCAAACGATAAAACTATTGAAGTTCTAATATACAGAATGTAAATGCATTTACAGAAGATACCCTAAATAGATTTAATAGATTGAGGAGATACTTCAGCAGAAAATGGACAGAAGTAGCTTATCATATGAAGTACATTTAGAAACAATGAAGCTGAAGGAGTCACTTCCTTCCACCAGTCTAATACTAAACAGCACCCTATGATCATTCCTACTTCCACTATCCTAAAGGAAGTAGAAAGTAAAATGACAAGAACCCGGGAGATCTCTGATGCTTTAGGTGAGAATCCACACATGTTGGTTCTCTTAGACTGACCTTCAGTCCCCTTCACACTACTTGCACCTCATTAAGAGTTCACAAATATGTACTGCATGTCATAAATATAATTAGGATCAGAGTGAATTCTGTGACAAGCATACATGTTGAGAGTCCCTAATATGACTTGAAATCCTATTAATAATTCCTGGAAATCATATCTAGAGATTCAGAGGAGGCACTGGTGCTGAGGTGCATATCCTTTAAATACCAGAAGCCTGATTTATCACACTGTTTTCATGTGGTATGGCCTGTGTGTAGTTCTTTTACTTTTCTGTCATCCCAGCACCTATATCTTTGTTGGCCCAGACTTGTTCTTAGCACAACTTCCTGTGAACTTCCATAAATGCAGCTGCTTGCCACTTGCTACTGGCAATACACTTGGCAATTCTTTCCATGTTGTACATAAGAGCCTGGACTGTATGAGTCCATTCCATGGTAGCATATGGTAACAGAAGTTCAGAGTCACCATGGACTCTGAACCTCAATAGCTGCAAAACCTATCCATTCTCCAACCCCTGAGGGCCACATCTTGAGCTTGCTGTGTTCATTGGGTTCCTTGGGCACCAAATTCACAGTAGGCCAGAAAACACTCAGGCACTGATTCCTGGAGTGGATACAGAAATGACAGACACTAAGCAAAATCTACTAGGATACATAATCAAAATTCATTCCACTATGGCTTCCTCCTGAGGAGCTCCAAGCAAAGCCATTTATGTTTAGGCAAAACCATGTACTTCCAGATGCAAGAAGCCCAATGGCTCTGTCCATTCCAAGACATACATATGATAAAAATAGGAGCTGAGGAAATCAATGTCTTACAGATCACTTGCAATCTATATGACTTATCAGCATGCCAGTTTGCACCATTTGGGAATCTAGAGCTTAATATATTCATTCAGAAAGTCCCATGCCTACATGTACACTAGAAACTTGATTAGTAAAAAAAATCTAATGGACACGACAAGCCAATTAACAAGCAACTCCAATTTCATAATATTTTATGTGAGGTGCACAAAAGATAACAGTAGGATAGTATATCAAGAAGCACAAAGGAGAAACATCTAGGCCAGCTGGAGAGTTCAAGAAGGTTCAAGAAGGAGGAGTGGGCTTCTTAGCTGAAATGTAAATGCCAGTAATAACTCATTATTTGAGAAAGAAGAAAGAAAATGTTAATAAATCTAACCACAGTAATATTTTAAGAGTCTATTCATGCATTCAACAATTCATGAATCAATCAGTGCAGGACTGCAAGGATTTTATTACTCTACTGCATAGGGCCCAATAGGAAACTAACAAAATATTCATGAAAGCAAGAGAGGAAATCTTAGCTGATTTGTTAGATTGGTAAGTCCCTAGGAAGACAAAGCTATATTTATGTATTGGTAAAGTGCTAGAACTACTCAATATAATGGCTTTCCAATTAATTTCTCTAACAGAGAGGACTATTATATGTCAAGGTCCAATGTGACTATTATATGCAAGATCCAAAGCATGGCACACTCTAGGAACTTCAAATATTTAAAACAACAAAGTACATGGAAAAGAAAGAAAGTGATGTAAGGAAGAATGTATATGCAATATGCTAAATCTAATGCAGTTTAAAAACCAATCATGAGTATAAGTCCATTTTCCATTCCTATAACAAAATACCAGAGGCTTGGAAAATTATAAGGGAAAGTTGTCTATTTAGATCACAGTTTTAGAGCCTGAAAATCTAAGGTCAAGCAACTCAGTCAAGTTGACCTGTAGTAAGTGTGCCCATAGCTACAGGAAATCATAGGAGTTGGCATCAAGGCAGGAAGAGGTGTGAAAGGAAAAGACCACCAAGTGAGAAGTCACAGAGCAAAGAGGGACAAGTCTTACTCCTTGTAACAACTTTTTCAGGAGAACTAACTCAAGATCTGCAAGTGCTACCTCAACCACTTCAGTGGACAACACTCCCAATGAAGTAATGACTTTGAATTGGGCACCACGTACCAACTTGGGCACAGTTAGGACTAAACATCTAAAACAAAATCCTCTGGGCACCATACTCAAACCATGTCACCATGTGTCATTCCCTAAGTGTTCTCAACCGATGAGGAAATAGACATAACTGTTAGGCAGGTAGCAAAACATCAGAAGATCTACACAAATCTCTCAAGAGGAAGCTCGCCATAGGAGGGACAAAAGAATACATGCAAATGAAGACAGGCTGAAAAAAAGACCAAAGTGAAAAACATTCACTGGACAGTATCATCAGTAAATTAAGTGGCTAGCTTTTCAAAAAAGAAAGCACTCAAGGGTCAGAGAGAAAGGCCAAAGGGAAGTAATTCTACTCTTGTTTCCTTCTGAGAGTGGAATAAAAAAAGCCTCTCACCTTGTAGAAAACCTGAGGATCAGGATAATTAGAAATATTCACACTTATACCAGTTCAGATGATGAAAGAATTTGAGGGTCACTTGTAAGCCGAGGTGTTCATCCTGACTGATGCTGATCAGATTTGACATTCTAAAAGTTAGTTCTGAGTGTGGTATGGAGAATAGAAAACAAGCACAAAAAAAGAGACCCAGAGATATTGAACAACCTTGCTTAGCTAAGAGAGCTAGGAAATAGATGTGTTTTCCACTCTAAATCCCACAACTTTAGACCTTGATTCTATGAAGTCACTGTGACATAATGTGACAGTAGAAATATTTGAAACAACAAAGTACATGGAGAATAAAGAAAGTGATGTAAGGAAGAATGTATATGCAATACCCAGAAAGTAGAAGGTAGAAAGATGAAGGTAGATGTGGTGCAAAGAATAATAAACAGAGAGCAGGAAGAAGGAAAGGAGATTAGTGACAGACAGGAAAGAGGACGATAACCTCACCTGCACGAAATCCATTTGCTCTAAACAGGACTGGGAATGAAAAACTTGCCTATAAGCAGAGATTTCCAGCAGCACCATGCTTTCTTTCAGCAAGACACAAATTCACCTTTCTTGTCTTGCCTCAATACATCAGCTCTTTAGCTCTGTGCCACCATTTAACCCACAGACATCTTGTTCATCTCTTAGGACAGACTTTGTTCCTTGTGATGATGCGATTATGCTGACACATCCACTCTCAAGAGTAGGAGACCAATCCCATGAAATGAGGGAGCCTACCTCCTCAGAGAAGCTTTCCCAGCCAGGTCGAACTATCTCCTCAGATGAAAATAAGGCTGTCTCACCATGTTCCCTACACTTAATAATAATAAATTCTCTGATTCTCAGTTTTACAAGTTATATAAACTCATTTGGACATGCTTCTTCAGACCATTGATTAATATCTTTAAAAACACAACAACAAAAGGCTCCCCAGCTTCTTGAGGTTGCAGTGCTGTCCTCTTATCCTTCTTAAATACCCAGCAGACTGAGAGATGCTTAGTATCAGTGGCACTGGAGCCTGTGGTAAATCCAAGAGTTGAATCATGAATTTGGGAGCCAATCCTCACAGCCTGATCAAGGAAATCTATCAGTCAGCATGCTCTTAGGCTGTATGTAACAGAACTATTTTAATCCTGGCAAGATAACTAAGGCACTAACTTAATAAAATTATGCTTGATTTTGTTTGTAATTTTTAAGATTCAAGTCCAAGATCGCATTATCCTCCTGGTGTGAATGTCTGCTGAAGACACTGTTGAATCACCCACTCACCTCTCAAGTTAGGAAGCTGCACAATCCCTTCAAGAGCATTTCCTCAGTGACTGCCTGCCCACAATATTTATTGATACAGCCAGTATGGGGATGAAGCCATTTTTATGGTGTTATGGGGCAGATTCATCCAAAACTTAACAAATTGCATGTAACACATCATCAACAATGGGGAGTGGAAAGCATAGCTGGACCCTAGGCATGTCCTACAGACACAAAGAAATTGCATTCAACTCCTTTCCCAGAAAATCACCCTGAGTTCATTCTTACCAGCCCTGTAAATAGAATGTCATAATGGCAGGAAAGTATGCTGTGCATGAACTTAGCAATAGGAGTTTCCCTCCATGGGCTAATAAAGATACATCAACTTCAGAGAACTCCAGTTGGCATTGACTTTAGTTTCATGATTAACAGCTTTGAGGGGCACAAAGCCCAACAATTTCTACAGAAGCCAATGGGCAAAGTGACTGGCTTTCCCTCAACTCTCAGGGAAAGACTGAAGTCTGTGATGTTGGATAGTTCTGGTAGCTTCCCTGGTGAACACTTAATCAGATGAAAGTGATAATAATAGTAATAAACTGAAAAATTAATAAAATCCATAATTTATAATAAATATTGTAATAATGAAGAGGAAAAAAGTGCTTAAAAGGAAATAACAACTTGTAAGTATACACATATAACTGCATGTATGTTTAAGTGTGCAGGATGGATAACCATTCTACTCAGTTTTTATTATTACATAAAACAGAATAGTTTGTGCTGACATGGTTCATTTTTTTATGCTTTGATTTTGTGACTTGAGCAACTGCTTCTAAGATAATACAAAGAACACTTGGCCTTCAAAAACACAGCACTCCTGGTTACTCCAATTTCTCAGAAACAGTAATGTGGGATTGTGTGTGTGTATGTGTGTGTGCATGTGTGTGTTTTGTTTTTTAGTGTATTTTCCAAGTATTTCAAGTGACATGCTATATTAATGCTTTATGTGTTGTCCCCTTCACGTCTGTAAGAGAAGCTTGGTGCCACCTCGGGCTGAGCCAATCCAGTCCCTTTAGATTCTTCTCATTTTGCCCTCAGCGTCAGATTGGAATGAAGAGGGACTACAGTGTGCTTTCTCTTTGTTTTCTTCAAACACTAACTAATAGAAAAAGCTTTTTGGGATCTAATTTTAATAATTAATGGTCCATTTCTGGCCAAATGCATCTCACTGTGCCCTCAATAAACTGCAGAAAGGCAGCTTGTCTTTTCCACTACAGCTGTTGCCTGAAAAGAATATTAAATATGTATCTATACTTTCCTGAGCCTTATCTTCCTGGGCCATCTAATCTAATCCCAAGTCATTCCTAATTCTTAGTCTAAATATTTCAAAATCATTTTGGCTCAGCAATATCAATTGTATAACTCTATGCTAACAAAAATATAAAACAAATATATAAATATATAAGCACAATAAAATCTACCTCAGCAATATTTATGGCAAAATAAATTTAATTCCAATGATAGATTTGTTAAAGTTATACTACTTCCATATAGTAGAATACCAAATCAGTATTAATATCATGTTTGAAGTCTTCTGATAATGTGCAATCTTACATATGGTTTAACAAAGTAGAAAAAAATACCTATTACCTAGTTAGAAAATATACTCATATTTTTAGTTTGTATAAATATGCATTTTCATTTATGCAGAGAAAAAACAGACTACAGGATATTCTTAACACCAAAATGTTAGCAATTGCTTTTTTTCTGGATGGAGAATACTCTGAAATTTATAGCAGTACTAGTGTAAACTGGAAAGTAATTCAGTGGTATTTAAAAATACTCATTATTATGAATATGAAAGAGTTTTCCCTTGTATTGTTCTACTTTGTGATTTAATGCCACATAAGTGTTTGTGAACAAGCAAGTTCTGGTTTCCCAAAAACAGTAATAAAGTTAATGAATCTGCTGGTCAGCAAATTAAGGTGCATTCCAAGGACAAAAAGTGCATAGTTTGTTGCAGGAGACAAAAGTAAAATTTTGCGAGTCTAATCACCAGATCAGACCTTCTGATAAAGAGAAATGTGAACTTCTACCATAGCGTCAGAAGAAAAACAAAAAGTAAAATGGTCAAGCAGTGTAGCAGAAGAAAATGAGTAGAGATACCAACAATTCAGGGACCCCAGTGAAAGAGTGGAGTAAGGAGGGAAATAACAGAGATGGCATCACATGCCACCTAAACCAGCACCAAGCAAGACTCAGAGAATAAACTTCCAAAGCCAAACAAGTCACATCAATGTTTTGTTTCTTCCCTGCCATCCCAGGTACCAACGCTGGACATCACATATGAATTAAAGAAGCTTTTGTAGCAAATGGGTGACAATGTCAGGAACAAGCTTGTGATGAGAAGTCTGGAAAAAAGGAAAATAAAAGGGCCAATGTCTTAAGAATTACAACACCAGGAAGATATATGAGCCTCAGAGAAGACCAAGAATTACAGGATACTGTAACAGTCACCTTTGCTCCACAACTTCCTTAAAGTGTGTTTTTCCCAGCTCTGCAGGCCAATGCTATAAAAAATGGGCCATAGAATTGTAGCTCTGAATAGCATGTCTGTGCCTTGAGGCCTCATTCTTGATGGACCAAAGAGTTCAACACTTGCACTAACACACATCATACCTGACCTCATAGACAGCAGGCCCAACTTACCCCTCTTCCTTGAAACTAACTACAAATCAGACCGTTAGCTCCATGAAATTGAAAGGGGAGTAGGATGTTATGGGCTCCAGAGGTACTTAGTCATAAGCCTCCTCACAACCCCTGTGACCTCCTTGTTCCTCAGGGTGTAGACAAAAGGGTTGAACATAGGGGTGACAACCGTGTAGAAGATGCCAATGATCTGGTCCTTGTCTGGAGATGAGCCTGCCTCAGGCCTCAAGTAAGTCACAGTCGCAGTTCCAAAAAAGAGAATGACAACAAAAAAATGGGAGGAGCAGGTGGAGAAGAGCTTTAGACGTTCCTGGAATGTTGCCACTCCAAGGATAGTGGCAAGAATACAGGCATAGGACAGCATAATCAGCAAAAAAGGAGTCAGGACGAAGGATATTGTGACAAAAAGATTCCCAACTTCACCCCAGAAGGTGCTCGCAGTAGCCAGTCTCAGCACAGGCAGGATGTC
>PVLA01019791.1:0-11526 GCA_004027455.1 Hydrochoerus hydrochaeris
ATATGTGCACCCATGTTTAAAGTGACACAATTTGTAATAGCCAGATCTTGGAAACAACCTAAGTGCCCATCGACTGAGGAATGGATAAAAAAATTGTGGCACTTTCACACAATGGAGTACCACTCAGCTATAAAGGATGATCACATTGTGATATTTGTAAATAAATGGATTCAACTTGAGACCATACTCATAAGCAAAATAAATTAAACTCACATGTATAAATACTGCATAGTCTGCCTAGTGTAAGAAAAGGTAAGAGTACATAAGATTCTATGGTAATCATGGATCCCCATTATATTGCTCTGAAGACTTGTAATGTTTTCATTCATTGGTTGGAATGGTTTTATTCTGTTTTGTTTGACCTTCTTATGTGTGATGGTATCAGCAGCTACTTTGAAGAAAACAAGACATTATGGCAGCCATTGCTGATTTAATACCATCTTGCTTTGAAGTCCTGTCATGCTTTTGTTCTTCTCTTATCATTGGTTCTATCATGTTGTGACTTACTGGATTTTAATATGTGTAATAATATAAACATACTTTTATGGAAAATGAGATATTATAGTAGCCATTGTTCATTTTCTGTTATTTGGTTCAGAATGCCTTGTAATAGTTTCATTCTCTTGAATTCTTTTATTCTATTTTGTTGTGTTTGATATTATTGTTTCTGAAGCTAACCTCAACTATTTCAAAGAAAGGGATATTACGGTAGCTACTGCTGATATCCAATTGTCTTGATGTGAAGTGCTGCGGTGCTTGTATTGTTCTGTTGTGATCTGCATTATTCTGTCCTCTTTTGTTCTATTCTCTGTAAAATAAAATTTAAAACAAACAAATGTTGAAAGTTGAGGAGCACATGTTGTGACATCACGGCCACAGAGTGGTCATTGACAACTTGTGCTAGCACTTCAGGGTCCCTAAACAGGGCCAGATGCAGAGCAGGTGGGCAGAAAAACCTTCATTTAGTTTTTCCTCCTCCAGGAAACTTTCCTGCCATCACCACAGCCTCTTCACACAAGATCACTTAGAAATCATCTGCCGAAAACTGTGTGGAATGTTTTCTCCAACGTGTAAGGCAAGCAGAAACCAGCCTCTCTAAAAATTCAAATTTACTAACACTAGTAAATCACGTGCACCTTTAAATAAACTTTATCAAAATTAGCTTTTACATGATCTGTGGTTACTTCAAAAAATGAACCTTTACCATTTGTTGAGATTTCACTCACTGATAATTCTTTTGTTTTCCTGAAACACTTCATATATTAGTCCTTGGTCAGTCATTTCCCTTTCATTCTTTTCTCCTACTAATTCATCCAGTGCAATCGTCCTGATGAATCCTCCTCATACCAGTTGTCTTTAAAGTTCACAACCGCAGACCAGTCCTCTTTACCCCTGTCAATTCACAGGGTTTTGATGATCCCCTCCATTACCAGGATTTCTATCATCTGTATCTGGGGACCTTTCAGTGATTTCTGTCAGACTGAGGATTTCCTATCTTCAATATTATACCTATTTCCTTAGGAAGTTAAACATGCCATTAAATAGTTATAAATCAATAAGATTATAATTAATATATTATTATCTGGATTTCTTAATTTTTTGTTTATGGTTTGTCTGTATAAGTCCCCCCAAGTTCTGATGAAGTTATGGGGATGGTCTTCTTGAGTTTATGATTGTTTCATAGTCTAGTGCTGGGATGGAGAATGTTACAGTACTACACCTACCACAGAGCAGATAGCCTGCATGTGATATAGACATAACAGACAGGAAAGGGTCTCTCTTACTCGCTCTATTTCTCTTCTCCTGTTCTCATTTTGCTTCTGGTATCTTCTACTGGCATTAAATAATAAACTGTTGTCCCTCTGCCAAGACACAGTGCCTTGGAGTCTGCAGATTACAGACCAAAATCTCTAAAAAGTTTGAGCTACATAATCATTTCCCATTTAATTTTGGGTGTCTTGTATTTTGTTTCAGCAATGAGAAAATTAACCAACACAGAATTTGGTACCAGAGAAGTGGAGTCATTGCTGTGACTGCACCTGACCATTTGGTTCAGGAGCCTTTGGGAATGGCTCAAGAAAGAGTTCGGAAAGGTTCAAAGGTGCTGACTGAAAACATAGGGCTGGAATATGCTGTTCCGATTTCTGGTCAGCACTCAGAAGATCAGAAGGTTGGTAGAGATCCTCTCAATCAAGACATCAGGAGGTTCTCCTGGGAAAATGGACTGCTTTAGTTTTTTGACCCCAGACAATGCATGTTATGGCTTGGAAGAAAGTTTGTCTGCATAATGATCATTTCCAGAGACTGCCTGAGGCTAAGATTGAGGGTCATGGCCTAATTAATCTGGCAGAAGAAATTTCAAGGCACTTGCAAGTTGAAGCTGTGCCATGGCTACTGATGGGGGTTTTAATTAAAAGTAAGATGCCTAGCAGAATAATTTAAAATGTGAGTTTTGCCAAAAAGAAAGCTCCACTATAGCTATGAACTGAAAAGTTAAAGCAGAAGAGATCTTAATTCATGAGAAAGGACAGCAAAATAGACAAGATATCCTGAAGGAATGACAAGAAGCAGCAGGACTCCACACTTTCCAGCCTCAAAATTGCAAAAATGAAAGACTTTGCTTTGAGGAGAAGGCCACAGTGCACCACATTCCAGAATGGTGGCGTCCTGGTGAATTTGTTTCTCAGAATTAGGTTCACAATGTTGAGAAATCAAGTCATTTGAAATCTGGCTGTTGTTCCAGCAGTCAGCCAACCTTAGCATGATTCACATAACACTGATTTTAGGCACATTCAGAATGCAAGAGTTGTGGTGCTAGGGAGGCTTCCACTCAGATGTCAGAAGATCTGGCAGGCCAGGCAGTGTCCATCTGAGAGTGCAATGTGTGCAGGTGAAGTCATATGTGCAGTGAAAATCCCAGAAATTTGGAGAAACCAGGAGCATGGGTCATCTGAAAATTTCAAGGGGGAAGTAAAGCAGAATCCAGAGAGAATACATGGGAGCTACAGCTAGTGGAAATGCTATAGGGTTGGAGCTACCCAAGCCCTTTGGAGTTCATATCTTATGCAGATTGCCTCACATGCTGCACATAGAATTATATGAGCTCAGTTTGACTTATGGATTTGGGGCTACTTTGGTCCTATCCCATTGTATGCACCTACTTCTACCTATTAGAATTGTAATGTTTATCTTGTGACATTGAGTGTTGGAGTTCTTTAACTTTCTTTTCATTTGTACAAGCACTTGCAGTTAAGAATTAGCTTAAATCTCAGAGGAAACTTTGTAGTTGGATTTTTTAGCAATGTGGAGATTGCTAGGACTTTGGCAACTCTTTGAGATGGACTAAATTCCTTCTCCATAAAATTATGTGCATGAGTCCTTGTAGGGGGGGTGGAATGTTATGGCTTGTTTTTAGATGTCCCCCCAAAGACTCATGCAAGCAGAGGTGGAGCTTCTCCAGAGGTGGCTAGATCTAGTGTGTACCGCTATTATTTGTTCATAGTGAAATGCTGGTATTAAGGACATTGGCATTAAGGGTGTGAGTGCCACCTGCATTAAGTGGCCGGTATAAGACATAAGGAGTAGACAGATGTGTGGTTGTCCTGGTTGCTTTGCTATCTTTGCCCACCATACAGTTTCTCCTCTGTGATTCCTGTATGCTGTGTCACATGCCTTGGATCCAGTAGTTTGTGGACTACAAATTCTACAAACTGAGAGCTAAATAAACCTTTACTCCCTTAACTTTTAGGCATTGGGAATTTTGTCTCAGCAATCAGAAAATTAATAAGCATGTTTTTGTATAATACTTTCTCAGGCTTGAAACACTTTATAGTTTTCAACAGTCAAAAATAATCCACATCATCAATTATGCTCCATAAAGCATCATGTATTTCAACATAAAACAGCCTGGCATTTAGAACCCTGACAGTAATGCAAGGCTTTTCTTATATTGCAATATATAGTGTTTTATGGATCCAATTGAAAACTAATGGCTCACACAATTTGATGCAGTAAATCAAAATTATAGTAAGGATTATAATAAAACACTAATTTAATAATTTGCCTTATGTGGTAAGTTGTGTTCTGTTTTTTAATGGATAGCCACATAAATGAGTGAGAATCTGAGACAACCTACTTTGGTTGCATGGTGAGGCTTCTCGGGAGCTCACATCTCTGAGGAGAGGGCAGAGGTGAGGACTCATATGTGGTGTCCAGGTTCCCTGGGGCTGTGTGGTGCTCAAGGGAACACAGAGACAGGAGCCTTTGAGGACTCTTTGTCAAAAACAGCAGCCTTGGCCCACCCCTCAGTACCCTGTGAAGCATTACTGTCTGTTACTTTACTGGGTTTATTAGCTCCACTACCATTTTTCACAGTAACTTCTTCATTGAAATATATGTGAATTTTTTACAATATGCTGAGCATGATGCTTACACACAATTTTGTCAATTAGAATGAGTAACTAAATGGAAGTAAAGGACCAAATTTTTCCATAACATTTTGACTATGTTTCTTTGCAACATTTTACAATGTGGATTTTAGATGTTTTACTGCCATGGTGCTTATCTTGCTCTCACTTAGTCTCTACTTAATTAAGGGACGGTGCCTTCCACATATTCTGTGAATACTCTACAAACGTGCTTCACATTTGAGACCTGTTGGACACAAGTACAAAAGATTTTTCCCTATCTGTCCCCAAAGGAAACATGAACACAGTACACAAGACGTGAATATAAGACTTGATAAAATTGAAACAGTTGCCACCAACCACCTGACTACAGATAAGAATGACGTTCCAGTTGCTGAAGGTGTCAGAGCAAAAACTATACTTCTGAATATCTTTAACCTCTAGTGACTATAGTGTTGTCATAATCTTCTCACTTTCCAGAAGCCACATATTGGATGACAGGACATTTTGGGGGGATATTTCACTCATAAATCATAATAATTTGGACTTCTGCTTCAGTCAGGTGTTTTACTATTACATATGAAATTTGTTCAAACACTTCAGAAAGAAGTGACATCGATATATGACCTGTTTAAAGTCTCACGTGTTAAATTCACACAGGTGGACATGGAATAACTTCAATCAGTTATCTGCACTGATTGTGTACAGCATGGCTGTGACTAAGCTGGACAGGGAACGCCCCCCCAATCCCCAGTTTATTTCCTGAGAAGAACATTTTTGTCATGAGTTTCCTGATGGCACATTGTATCTGTGCATTTTTGAGACTGTAGATAATAGGGTTGAAGAGGGGGGGAATTACAGAATAGAACATGAACAGGACCATGTCCCAGGTGCTGGCAGACATTGCAGAGGGGCTCAGGTAGACATAAGAGCCTGAGATGATGAAGACCACCACCACGAGGATGTGCGGCATACAGGTGGAAAAGGCCTTTTTCCTGTCTGCTCCCGCTGGTAACCTGAGCACATTAGAAAAGATGTGAATGTAAGACTTGATGATGAAAATGAAACAGCCACCAACAAACACCAGAATAGAGACGAGGATGGTGATCCAGTTGCTGAAGGTGTCAGAGCAAGACAGCTTCAGCAGAGAGGGGATGTCACAGAAGAGCTGCTGGACAGCATGCGAGTGGCAGAAGGACAGCCGGAAGGTGTTGCCGGTGTGCAGGGCTGCATAGACTAGGCCACTGAGCAGAGAGGCCAGCGTGGAGTGGACACACAGGCGAGGGTTCATTATGGAAGGGTAATGGAGGGGCTTGCAGATGGCCACAAAGCGGTCATGAGCCATGATGGTGAGAAACATCAGCTCCACACATGCAAAGAAAAGCACAAAGAACACTTGGGCAGCACATCCTGCCTTGGAAATGGAGCTGCTGCCCAGCAGGGAGTTAATGCAGGAGTTGGGGACCGTGACAGAAATGTAGCATGAGTCCAGCATGGACAGGTTTCTGAGGAAGAAGTACATGGGCATGTGGAGGCTCTGGTCAAGAGTGGTGACCACAGCAATGACAAGGTTTCCCATTACAGTGACCAGATAAATGAGAGAGAAGAACATGGCATAGAAAACCTGTAGATCCCGCAGGTCAGAGAACTCCATGAGCAGAAAGTCCATCATCGTGGTGGAGTTGGACATCTTCATAAGATACCACTGGTACCTCAGAAGAAAAGACAGAAGGTTTGAACCCATGAAGAATCACAATGTGGAAAATTCCTTCTTAAGTATTAAACTCTTAACCCTGGCTTGCAGGTGTGTTTGGAGCTTGACTATTCAGGTACTTTAGAATGATTCTTTATTAGTCTGAATGATTCTCTCTTTTCATGTGAGCAGTTTTTCATTTTAATATTTTTTATATATATAATTTTCTCCTTCATTGAAATTTATGCCATCTGTGTCTTCCAATGCTTAGTAAAGTTTTGACACATATCTGATACATGCATATTTTAGCATTGGGTAAATTGCAATATCATTAAAACAGTCTAGTAATCCCTAATTTTTCTTCTCTAACATAGGGTACAAAGGCTGTAAATATTTCAGTTATTACAAATGCATTACTCAATAAAATGGTTAATGAAAATTCTATATTTTAATTTTTAATAGGAAAAAATTACAGTCTCCAGTGTTAAAATCATAGCTCATCTCATTAAACTCAAAACTTTCAACAGTGTTAATCTCCCACTATCATTGTCATAAACATTGCTGCTCTCTCCCCCTGCCTGAGTGTGTGTGTGTGTGTGTGCACATGCACAAATGTGTCTTGCTCTTCCACTATCAGCAGCAAGTTAGGCTTAGATGAGATTCTATGAATGATGAGAGAAGTTACTCAGATTATGAAAAACTACTTTATCTCCCATTCTCACTGTCAGGAATACTGCTCTAATACTTGCCATTTTCCTGCATCTTCAGAGCACAACACTACTGTGGAATACTATGCAGAATTCATTCTTCTCCTCCAAATCTCTCAAAAGTCCTGAGAGTGAGATTTTCCCCCTCTGTCCTCAGAGAAGCCTCTTCTCAGAGCTCCGTCCTAACCTGCTGCCCCTCATGCTCTGCCTGGCCATCTGCTGCCCTCTGCCTAATTCAAGGACTCGGGCTGCAGCAGAACGTTCTGATGGTTTCTCCTAGAGGAGCGAGTGAGAAGTTTGTCCACTTTTACTTTCATGTTGATGATATAATTTCAGTTTACTATGGAGAACCTTCATGTATTTTTATGCCAGGAACATACAGCATGTGTCCAAAATATCCTTACGGAAGAGTAATTTACCCATGGGTGACACCCTTGGTCTCCTCTGAAGAATGAGGTAGGGAGACAGGAGTTCTGGGACCTGCTAATTCCACTCCCAGCTTGTTAGCCTCAAAATGGTCTCACCCAAGGTAAATGCCCTTCCCTAGAATAAGTATAAAGAGGTACCTTGAGGTGCTGTTTGAATTGACTCTGCTTTTTATTATTACAACACATCTTTATTTAATGCTACTGTAGGAGTTCTGAGAATAGTAAAAGAATCAATCATTTCTGAATCACATGGAATTTTAATTCTACTAAGAAAGACTAACACTGTACAATTAAAGGCCAGATTAAAAATACTTAAATAAACTTAGATGATTCTATTTGTACATGTATAGGAGAAAGGAAGCAGAAATTGGTCAACTGAGTGATCATTTTTGGAAGCTATAAACTGGCCAATGAAATAAAACACCATGTCTTTGTTCCAAAACAAGTAATTTGTTTATTTTTTTTTGTAGAGAGAACCATAGTATTTATCTGGTGAACAGATTTAATTAATTACATTAATATTAAATATTTCCATACTTCTGTAAGTATTGGAGATTACACCATGATGCCTAAATTGTGATCCCACAGGAATTAAGAAAATATTACAATGATACTTTCATACTTAAATAACTAAAATAATGGCAAAAAATACCCTTCCAAAGCCTTTTCCTGATACATAGACTAAAGTTGCATGATTTGATGTGTTTCCTTCCGGTGCAAAATGCCTGAATGGTTAATCTGAAAATTTCAGATTACATCTTTATGGCTTTATGAAAAAAGTCTTTGTCACTATTTAATTAGAGTATATTGAAGGCTAGACATACTGTCTCTTTTTAACTTTAATTAAAACTTTCTAATACATTGAAATTTATTTCCCTGAAACAGGATTGCAATTAGCATCATTGTGCTCATGCACCTCTACATGCATAAACTATAACCTACTCTCCGTGGTTTAGAAGTGAAGTTTTCAGACTTTCTGTGAACATACTGTGGCCTGTTACAGAGGAAAACATTCTTTCCACTATGAAACCCAGTTTATGCAAGACATGATTAGGAAGAAAAGTCTAGGTATGTAGAGTTAGATCAGATGTTACTAATGTTGGGATATATTTCACAGATACATAAACATTTACTTATTCTTGTGCATTAGTGATAATTTCTGATACAAAAAGTTAAATATACACAGTTAAATCAGCATGAATGATTTTCTCCTGAAGGTTAAAAGGCCTTGGTAATTTGACAAAATATTGATTTTGAATGTTTTCATTTTTACAAACTAAGCATATCAAAGAATTTTCTGAATTAAATGGTGACTCACCCTCAATAAATAAATAGTCTGCTTCTGCACAATTTATTTGAACAAATCACTGGGTTAGTTTTGCAAAATGTCTCACTCCTTGTAAAGATAACCACTAAATGCACTTCTCTTATATATTTAAACTTTTGAAATGCTGTGAAAATAAATGGCTGCTTTCTGGAAGACCAAGACCTCCAATATTTGTATGTATATTAAATTGATAAAACCAGATTTCTCTAAGTTGCTGTCAGTGAACACTTGAGACATTGGTCCCTTTCTTCCATTTTTTTAATTTTTGAAATTTTGGGGAAGAAATCTTGGGAAACCTGGCTTTGTATGTGACAAAATAACCTACTGTCTAAACCACACCATCTTGTGCTTAAAAAATTACCTATTCATTTTTTGAAGTCTGCTTTCTAATGAGAAACACTATGGTCAAGTGCTCTGACTGATGCAGTGACCTTAAGATATGTCACTGATATTTATTGTGTGCAAATATTTTCAAATTATTAGCCAATTAAATGGCACACAGTACATGTGAAGCTTTAATTAATTGATTATGTGTTAAAATATGTGTAGTCTTAGAAAGTGTAAGGTAATCTCTCATTTCAAAATTATCAAATTTTGTGTTTAAAAATAACCAATCCTGCATGTGCCAATTGCAACACAGTAATGTAAATAATTAAATTGGTTCCTCCAACTAACATTTTAATCTCTTTTGTCTGTCATGCAAAATCATCAAATTAATAGTTCCCTCTAATCTCAAAAAGAATTACATTTCCTTTATTATAAAATAAGTATAAAATGCAGACCTTTGCAATAAAATGAAAAGTTTTCCTCATTTTAGTTTGGAGAGTTTAAAACATAAAATGTATGAAATAAAATTTCAATTAAAGCACTCATTGCATTACCTGTTAAATATTGAATTATTTTTAAGTAATTCATCCAATTATTATTCACAGATAATATTCATAATTAACATGTATTAGCTATGGCTCTGCTATAGCTGACTAATGGGTAAGAAATTGCAACCTCATCCTGTACCCACAAGCAGCATCTTTAAGAAAAGATTCTTTCAAAGACTTAAAATATAAAATACTGCAATTAATGTGTGTTTTTCATTACATTTATATTCCTTCATTCTTCTTTTAAATTTTAATTTTCCTTCTCAGGGGAAGTCTTAGATGCAGCCTCCTAGTTAAACTTCTCAGGTATTTGTATCTAATGAGTATGTTTTCTGGATTTTACTGTGCACAGTGGACAGTGACTGCACCCAGCTGCTCAGTTCTGAACAGTGCTGCCCTCTGCACTGTCAGACTTGGTGACAGGATGGGGCTGCTGGCAGACCTCAGCTGACTCATCCACTGCTTTCCATTTCCAATTCATGGGAAGAAGTCAAGTGTCTGTGCACTTGTGATGAACCACTCACTTTCACAGAATGATTCCTCTGAGTGATGTTTAACTGAAACATTAGACATTTTAATTTATATCAACATTTACAGATGGCTTTGTGCTCGAATCAATTTCATTATGTCTGTTTAAGTTTTAATGCATCAGGAAGGCATGAGCATGCAGCATCAGACAGAAGGAAGGAAAGGGAAAATTGTCATGACATCCATACAAAAACCATACCTTCTCTGTGTCCACACTGTCAATAAGGCATTCCTCCAGAGCTCTTTCCCCCACGTACATGCCCAACTGTGCATGAACTGCTCTTTCAAAGTGATGTCATCTCATCAGTGTTTCTTCATTTAAAGACTTCGATAGGAATTTTATGGTCCAAGTGTAGTCACCAAGGAGTGGTTCACACGAGCATGTGAGAATCATTACATCATTCCAAGTACGTGATTTAGGGAAATGATTTAAACATTGGCAGGGCCCCAGAGACTCAGCAGGAACTCCACAGAACAATGCTATTCAATGGCAATCTAACATGGGTTACTCAGTCCACAAGTGTGGACCTCAGCTGACTTGTTCATCTGGAAATATTGACATCCATTTTGCTCTTACACAATCTGGCAAATAAGAGATCGTCAGTACTCGTTGTCCTAAGAAATGATGGAAACCCTTATTTTCAGGCATAAGGTGAGGAAACTGGATGCTATTGAGACTTCTCAAGTAAAATGACCTTTGCATTAAAACTTAGTAAGATGACTTTAGTGCAGACTATGTAGTAAGGGAATCTCTAAACCTTTTTGTCTACATTCCCTAGGTACACCAAAATGATACACTAAGACATATGTTCAAATGAGCTAGCAGCTATTTGGGGTGTATCAAATCACTGAATGATATGTGATAACAGAAAAACTTTTCATAAGTCTCAAAATGCACATTAAAATGACTTTTATAGGTTCTATGTGTTTTTCAAATGCGCTTTGCTATATCTAGCACATCAGTATTCTATTTTACCAGATTAGAGAGGTTTTATCATTGGAATAGCTTAGACTAGACTTTTTGATAGATGAACCAATTGTCATTAAAATGTAGTAATACAAATTCTTATTTCTCTTCTCTTATATAGGGAGAATTTTTAGACATTTTCAGTGATAAAGTTCAGTAATGCACTTAAAGGAAACAAGCTGTCATATATATTTACCAACAGTACTATTTAACACTTTTGAATAGAGCAGGTTTCATTCTGAGGTTGTGCTTATTAAGTTTTGAGTCTCTTAGTGACACACAGTCTCTTAATGACACACAGAAATTTCTAGAATCAAATACTTTTTAAGACAATGGTTAAAAGCTTACTATGAATAAACAGATTTCACCTTTTATGGTACTAGATGAAGAGTATGTTCACCATGGCCTGGGAAAATGAGATCTTCAAACCTGACTTCATCCTGCTGGGAATCTTCAATCACAGCCCCACCCACACCTTCCTCTTCACACTGGTCCTGGCCACCTTCACACTGGCCTGTGTGGGGAACACGGCCATGGTTCTGCTCGTCCTCCTGGACGCCCAGCTGCACACGCCCATGTACTTCCTCCCCAGCCA
>PVLA01019792.1:0-11515 GCA_004027455.1 Hydrochoerus hydrochaeris
CCTCCCCTCCCCCTCCCCCGCGCTTCCTGTTCCCGCTGTCCTGCAGGCGCTCGCTCCCGCGCTGTGGCTCCTGCACTGTGGCTCCTCCGCTGCGTTCAGGCCCACGTTGAGCTCTGCCTGCTTTTCCATTAATTCACCTCCTTGGTGTCTCCTCTATTAAGTGGGGGCCAGATCGGGTTTCTGGTCTCGCAAAGCTTAAGACAGTCTTGTGAGAGTTGTATGAATGTGAGCTTCACTAAAGTTGCATAGGCAGAGCCACACCCATTGGTTCCTCTATTGCCCGCACTTGCCGCCTGGCCAGAGCAGCAGAGTGACAGGGGACACATGCGCCACAGTGGTCTAGAATATTCACCAGCTGTCTCTATGGGGGTTAAAACTGCTTGTCAATTTCCGTGTTAATTTATCAGTGCAGCCCTCCCACATTTTTCCCTCTTCCTGTCCAAAAAGGGAATGACTTCAAGGCAGGTGTGAGGTGGCTGGTGACTTAAAGGCAGGCGTGGCACCGTCCTGGTGAAGAAATAAGGTGACTTCCTGAGGGAGGTGGTTGCAACCAACGTTGGGGGGGGGTGAAAACTTTTTTTTAGTCTTTTTTTCTTTTCTCAAATGTTTAGTCTATTTCAAAAATTCTTCCACAGTATCTATTCATTGCACCTTTTTCCTTGCCGTCGAAGCCCCGAGTAAAGCTCCGAGGGTGGAGAGCGCTGGTTCTCCTTTCCTTCCGCCGCTGCCACACCAAGGACGAAGCTCTGGGCCTCCTCAGGACCCATCTCCGAAGTCCCCTGGGGCTCTACCAATTCTATAATTCCATTTTTGTAATTTGATAATCGCGTTTCTTTTGCTTTAGAGAATTACTGCTGGGGCAGGAAATGCAGAGGTGTTTAAATTTTCTCCTTGTATGTTAAAGCAACATTTTTCAAGACAAAAAATATTGTCTAAACTACAATCAAGACCAAAATGGTTGAGGGTCAGAAAGGCCCTTTGAAATTGCAAAATCTAAGCCGGGTGTGGTGGTGCACTCTGGTAATCCTAGTACTTGGGAGGCTGAGCAGGCAGGTCATTGCAAGTTTGAGACCAGTCTGGACTACAAAGTGAGCTTAAGGCCAGCCTGAACTGCATAGTGAGACCCTGTCTCAAAAAGAAAGAGAGAGAGATCAAAGCACTGTGATTTCTGCAAGGTAAGGTGACAGAAGCATCTGTAGGGGTAGAAGGTGGCCGCAGAGTGAGTCCTCTCAGCTGCGACCTGCCCTCCTCTCTGGTGAGCTCTCCCTGCCTAACTTCCCATCAGCTTCAGTTTCAAGACTGAGATTTTGGTCCTGATAAAGGACAGCCTGTTGTGCAAACATGTCTGTTCCTAGGCTGTGGTATTTTGGTTTTCCTCCAAGCCCTCCACCTACCAACCTTTTTGTTAATAAGTTCCTTTTGTGGAAGAGGGAAGTCCCCAACATTGTGGTTACTGGGAAAGGCTCTACCTCCAGATGGTTCAGGGCTTGAAACGCTCCAAGATCCTGGGGGCAGCAGCTTCCGGGCAAGTCTGATAAAGCAGCTGGGGGTAAAGTGGGGAAAGGCCACTGTAGGGAGGGAGGCCAGATCTGTGCAGGTCAGTACATGTTAATTACTGAAGGGCACAAAAGCCTTCAGCTCTGGGTTTGGGAAAGTCTACCCTAAAGGCAAATTAAAGGCTAAATGCTGAGTTGCAAAGTTGCCAAACAGATCATTGTTAATGCCTAGAGATAAAGCCTGCCCCAAAGGCAAACTGAAGGCTGAATGCTGGGTCGCAAATGTTGCCATCCAAACAGAAATCTTTGTTAATACCTAGAGATAAAGCCTCGGAGGAAGGGTGGGGGTCCGGAGGAAGGGTGGGGGTCCGGCTGGGTCCCAGAAAGCCTGCGGCTGCTGCTCTTATCCACCAGGGGGAGCCCATCAGCTCACGTCTGGGCCCCAGGTCCCAGCTGTAGGGAGTTTACTCAGCCAGGTAAGAGGAAAGCCTGCGGCTGCTGCTCTTATCCACCAGGGGGAGCCCATCAGCTCACGTCTGGGCCCCAGGTCCCAGCTGTAGGGAGTTTACTCAGCCAGGTAAGAGCCTGAAGCATTCCACCGTGAGGAAAGCATAGTACCCCAAAGGATTTGAACCTCCTGGTATCACCACAGCTATGGTTCAGCTCTGAGATGAAACGTTCCACTTGCCATTCCTATGGGAATTAGTGGCACCTGGAAGTGGAAGGACAAAGGCCAAGGTCTGCAGAGAGGAACCTGGAGGCCAGCCACATCCTAAGGATGATGCTGCCATAGTTTCCTTCTCTTGCCTTAGTAGCTTCACAGTAAAATCAATGGTTCCTGGCTGCTTTTCAGTATCTGAAACTTTGCTATCACGGACCCCTGAACTCCCTGAAAGATGACCTTTTCAGAAAACGCTTTGATCCAAAACGAGATGAGATGCTTTGGCATGTTTGAGTATCCAGCCTTTGATATCTAGTCCCTGATTTTTTGTGCATTTTTTTTTCCTCCAAAGGCAAAAATGTCCAGCCCTACAGAGACTGAGCGGTGCATCGAGTCCCTGATTGCTGTTTTCCAGAAGTATGCGGGAAAGGACGGGAATAGCAGCAAACTCTCCAAGACAGAGTTCCTAACATTCATGAATAAAGAATTGGGTGCTTTTACAAAGGTATGGGCCTGGCTCCACACCCCAAACCGCCCACAGTATGAAACAAGACCCTGGTAGAGTGGCGAGGAAAGGAAAGCACACCAGCAGCTGGCTTCTCACTCCCTGTGAGGCAGGCAGTCTGTGTACAGCCACTCTGAGCCTCTGGGCCTCAGGGTGAGCGATGCATGATAATTAAAGTCTTTTCTCTGAAATAGGAAGCATTTTAAAGATCCTAGTATGCAAACTGCCTAACACAGGGAATGGAGACTGACTTTCTCGAACATGAATAGGAAGAGGTATATGAAATGGCATATAGCACAATAAAATCTTTTTCAGGTTATATTCCTCCATCACAAAAGCTCTAGGGAAGTCCTGTCTGATGAGGCTCTCTGCAGTGGGACAGTGGTCTGTACCCACACTATACGAAAGGGTAGCACCACCTGCTACACAGTCACACCAACTACTCAGCCTACGGAGCACTTGAACCAGAACTAGTACTGTCTAAGGGACGGGCTCTCTGAACCACCCACCATTGGCTCTGTTGGCTATAAGAGGGTGCTTGTGTTGGGGGCTCAGATGAGTGGAGGGTGAAGCTAATAACCCATTTCCTGTGCCTTACTCCACTGAGAATAAATGTGGCAGCATATTGCAAAGCACCGTAGAAGTGCGATGTAAAGATCTTATTTTCTTTGCAGAACCAGAAGGACCCTGGTGTCCTTGACCGCATGATGAAGAAACTGGACCTCAACAGTGATGGACAGCTAGATTTCCAAGAATTTCTTAACCTTATTGGTGGCTTAGCCACAGCTTGCCATGACTCCTTCCTGTCAGCCCAGAAGCGTCACTGAGGCCCCCTGGGGCCTGGCCTTACACCCTCCCCTGCCAGGTACTCAGTTATGATCTCCTACCCCACACAGACCCTGAGCCCAGCCCACTCACCACCCCATGTAGCCCACTTCTGCTGGCAGTAATAAAACCAGATTTTAAAAAAGAAAAAATACACTGGAGAGTAGGAAATTTGTGTAAAGGAGGGTAGAGTATGGGAGGAAGCATGGAGGACACGGCAAAGAGATCGCTGAGGTGAACATGTAATTGGGACTAACAATAAATCAGAATCATATCCAGACTGCTGGAGCAGTGACACTTACTGACATCATTCACTCATTAAATGCCTCTCCACCTCTGCCACAGGTCTGGAGGGGGCCCTCAGCAAGACTGCAAGGTGCTGCTTCACTAGCTGGGGAGGAGATAAGGAACAGATAAACCAGCCAACGGGACTGTCAGTGTAGCAGACCCTGGAAAGGAAAGATCATGTTACAGGTGTATTGCAGCAGGCTGGGGGAGGGCACTGTTCTGAGGAGATGACGTCTGTACAGAGATCTGAGAGACAGAAGGGGCAGACATTTGAGAGGAAGAAGAGCAACATCATCAGGTGAGAGGGCCAGGGAAGCTGAAGGAGCCCACTCAAATCAAGATCCTCCTGCTTGGCTGTGGATTTCCTTACTTAGGTTTGGTATAAGCCAGTGTCAGCCACTTACACTTGTTTCTTTTGGTTTCGCTTTTGGTTTTTTGATGGAATAGCCCAAGATGGCCTCAAACTCAAGATCAACTCCTACCTCAGCTTCCTGAGTGTTGGGATTATTGGAAAATAACTCACTATAATTTTGTGAACACTCGAATGAAGCAGCAGGGAGGTATCCTGGAGAGAAGATGAGAAAGCTGAGTCAGGGGTCAGATAACAAAAGAAAGGGAAAGAAACATTTTTTACCGGTGTGTAGTCCCACCAGGGAAATTCAGGGGAAACATGTTTGTAGGTAACCCCTGGCTTCTTACTCATCTATGAGTTTTAACTAACAAAAATCTACCTCTATCACAGTTTATTCCTGCATAAATAAATGGAATAGATAAGACCATTTCAGAACTTCTTTTTGGTATTCAAGCAACAAGGCCAATGTCTCAGGCTAGCAGGTCCCAAATTTTTCAAGTAGCACTGTAGCTCTTAGATACCTGAGTTCCTTAATTCACTGTCAGCACAAGAAGGGAAAAAAACTATAACCAATAAAACTGCATATTCCAAAGGTAATAGTGAAGACCGGAACTCTACAAAAACCCCTGTGGAGTGTATCAGTCTCCCGCTCCACAGTGTGGCACACAGTTGGCACACCTCATTGCCTTCTGAAAAAAAAAGTTATTATCTCAAAGTATGCCAGAGAAGAGATGGAAAATATTAGGTATCTAAGGTCACCCTGGTTATAGAGGTAGGCTGTTTCTCACTCCACAAAGGAATCACTGGCCCTCACTTTAAGATAACAACTGAAAAGAACCAACTGGAAAATCTTTACTTCTTAGTACTCTGACGTTTTGACAAGACACACACAGTGATAGCACCCTCATATTTCCAACAACTCAAGAGACTGAGGCAGAAGGATCACAACTTTGAGGTCAGACTAGGGTACAATATATAGCAAGTACGGCTGTTTGGGAGTGAGGGGTTGCACGGGTGAAGAGAGGAAGAGAAGAGGAGGGACAAACCAGGACCAAGCTGCTAACTCAAGATTCAAATACCAAGCCCTATGGACTGCCTCCTATAAGGAAGGTGAGTGGTAGACTCCAGGACGGAGGTGCTATTTGGAGGTCCAGTTGGCAATGGCCAGAAGGCATTTTTGTTTAATCTAGAGAGAACACTTGGCTTGAGAAGCAGAAGACCCTGGGGGGCAACAAGAAGACTTAGCAAAGGAGAACAAGCACACTGCCATCATAGACACTGGTGACAAAGATACTTTCCTTGACCCCTAAATCCTACCTTTCTCCCCATCACTTGGTTAACTTTTTTTTTTTTTTTTTTTTGTCTTTTTGAAACAGTCTTACTATGCAGTTCAGGCTGGCTGGTCTCGAACTTGCAAACAGATCTGCCTCAGCCTCCCAAGTGCTAGGATTACAGGAATGTGCCACCATGCCCGGCTCACTTGGTTATCTTTTCAAAGAAGTCCACAGCATGTACTATATTTCTAATTTGAAACCCCTCCCTATCCCCCAAGATGATTTTGATGCATCCCCCAATCTCTGGACCATACTTCAGGAAATTGTATGCTCATTTCCCCTGGATAACTTCCAAAGTTGTGACTTGAATGACAGTTTTACATCCCAGGCTCAAAGGTCTATAATTCTCAGCTCATCTGTTTAATTTAGCATCTGTGCATGGGTGTCCCAGAGTTAGGGTTCTTCTTATTGCAAGTGAAAGAATATTCAATGTAAACTGGGTGTAGTGGCACATGCTTGTAATCCCAGCACTGGGGAGGAGGAGGCAAGAGGATCCAATATTGTGTTTTAGGCCAGGCTGGGCTACAAAGTGAGTTCAAGACCAGCCTGAACTACATAGTGAAAACCTGTCTCAAAAAGTTGAAGAGAAAGAGGATATTCAATTTAAATTGCTTTAAGCAGAAGCAGGAATTTATTGACTCATGTGACTGAGCAATCCAGGGATAACTAGCTTTTGCTGAAGCTCCAGAAATTCGCATCTTTTTCCAAATTCCTTGGCTTTGTTTCTTCAGTCTTGGCTCCATTCTCAGTCCCCTTGTGGTTTTAAGATAGTGACCAACATTTCTAGGTCTACAGTCTTTCAGGGTAGACTACACTGGGAAAGGGGGTTGTCGGGTTGGGTTTTATTTTGTTTTGTTTGATTATGTCAAATCTGATGGCAGGAGCAGTGATTTCAAGATAGCAAGAAATATCATAATAGCAATTTTGGATATACAATTATTTTGAATTCTGTCTTAGTTACTTTTTACTTGTCGCTGAGACAAAATACCTGATGCCCAAAATTGGGAAAGGTTTATTTCCTACAGTTTTTGGAGGTTTCAGTCCATACTCAGTTGGCTCCAAGGCAGGCTGGCATGGTGGGGCCACAGTTCATGGCAGCTGCAAACAGCAAGGCCAAAACTGGCCCATTACATCACATCCTGGCTCCACCCCTAGGTGGGTGTAGCACTCACACCCCCAATCCAAGTGGTAGACAATGAACCAATCACAAATGCATAATGCAAAGGCAGGAGGCTTGGCCACTGACATAAACCATGACAAAGTCCTTTATTATATTCATTGTTTTGTTTTTATTGTTCCTATTCTATTCTGCTGTTTGATTTTTACCATGTCTGAAGTTAACTGCAGCTATTTTGAAGACATTAAGAGGCATTATGGTCACTATTGTTGACTTCATAACGTTTTGAAGTCCTCCTGTATCTCTTACACTGGTTTGTTTTGATTGGTTTTATCCTGTTTTAGCCTCTTTAAATAAAAATTTTTAAAAAGACAGAAAAAATGAAAACAAAGCTTTTGTAAATGGGGAGAAGATGAGGGGTTAAAGGGAGGGTAGGGGAACAGGGGAAAACAAGTTATATCATGTAGAGGTACAAATTCTCTATGAGAATGTGATCATTACAAATATCTAAAATTACCAATAAAATCTGATTTTAAAAAAAAACAAAAATTCACTTGAGACATCTGCAGTTAATATAGGTATACTGAGATAACTGTAAACAACTGAAGAAAACAATTTCTAAATACTAAAAGTATCTTATTTAGAGTGTCTTACAAGATTTTTTAAATTCCCTACTTTAAAAGGAACTGCCAGGTGTGGTGGCTCATGCCTGTAATCCCAGCACACAGGAGACTGAGGCAGGAGGATTGTCATTAGTTCAAGGCACACCTTGGCTACATAGTGAGTCCAGGCCAGCCTGAACTGCACAGCAACACCCTGTGCCCCCCTCCAAAAAAATTACGGGGCCAGGAATGTAGATCAGCAGCACAGTATCTCCCTGGCAAGTGGAAGTCCTGAGTTCAGTCCCTGATACCCTCCCCCAAAAAAGGAAACATATTTGAAAAACTTAAAAAGGAACTGAAAATAATTATATGTATGATTTATGCAGGAAAGGTAATATAGCAAATATTGGCAAATATAATATTTAAAAGATTATAAATTTTATATATAACCATGTTAACCATTTTTTAATTGCCCAAACCAACCACCAGTCTCTAAATGTCAGGAAAGAAGGCCCCACCATTTAGCAATAACCTCCGTTATTCTCTTCCCTGCCCCACTTTGACCTCTTCTCCTCTCTTCTCCATCCTATGCCTGAAGAGAGTTTCTTCAAAGGCTCCTCTAAAGGCAAATGCAGCTGGGCATGGTATTTGCCTATAATCCCAGCACTATGGGAAGCTGAGGCAGGAGGATTGCAAGTTTGAGCCCAGCCTGGGAAGCACTTGAGCCCCGCCTGGGAAGCATAGCAACTTAGTGAGGCTCTGTGCCTCAAATAAATAAATATTAAAATTAAAAAGGGCTGAGGATGCACCTTAGTGTAAAGGTTTGGATTCAATCCTCAGTACTGCATATAAATAAATAAATAAATATTCACCTTGCAGGTGTCACTCTCACGGTCTCCCTTTACCTTTAGGATGGAGGACAATGTTCCTTGCTGTCAAGATTTATGTCAGTGTCCCCCAAGCCTCATGAATTATGGACTCAACCAAATGTAGCATTTGTGTTTGGTTCACTGTCTAGCGCTGATTGGTGGTGAGTGCTACACCCGCCTAGGACTGGAGCCAGCATACAATGTAATGGTAGGAAGGTGTGTCTCTCTCTTGCTGGTTTGCACCTTGCTGTTTACAGCCGGCCATGACTGGCTGCCCCACCATCCCATGCTGCCTTGGAGCCAACTGAGTATGGACTGAAACCTCCAAGAACTGTAAGAAATAAACCTTTCCTTCCTAACTTTGGATGTCAGGTATTTTGTCTCAACAACGAATAAAGAGTAACTGAGACATTTGCCCCGTCTATTGTAATCCCAGATATAGAGTACAGTCATCCAAGTATTGTAAGCCCTTTTCTAGTCTTCACAATCCAAAAAGTTGTTTATAATCCCATTGAGACGCTATTGATTCCAAATCCCAGCAAGTTAATTCCAATCTACCACCTCCAATGCAACCCATGGTGAGAATAAAGACACCAAGACATATTCCAAGTTAATGGTTGGGCATGGTGGCTCATGCCTGTAATCCCAGCACTCGGGAGGCTGAGGCAGGAGGATCATTGCAAATTCAAGACCAACCTGGGTTACAAAGTGAGCTCAAAGCCTGCCCCAACTGCATAGAGAGACCCTATCTCAAAAAGACAAAAGAAAAAAAGACATATTCCAAGTTAAGGGCAGCCAAGGGGTCTTAGGTCTAATTCCCATGAGGATATGCAGACAAAGGCCTTGATCCAAGGCCTCTCCCAGAATTTATTATCTCTAGAAGAAAGGAGTGGCTTGAGGATGAGTCACAGTAAGGATGTCAGAACTAAGTGAGTAATTTGAGCTTGCTGGCCAAGTAGGGAGAAAAGCATCTCTGCAAAATGCAGAGATAAAGATATACAGAAGGATCAATTTACATAATTCAATTAAACTAGGAACTGAATTGTTTTTGGCAGCAGTTGCTTCAGTTTCTGATATGTAAATTTGTGTGCCCTGGGGAATCATAGCCTCTTTATCTCGAGGTTCATTCCCAGTTGACATTCCTGGAGCTGACTGCTCTACCATCCCGCTGTGCTTATATCTTCTATAGAGAACACTATGCAAAGAAACAGGAGACTGTGTGAGGGCTTTAGAGATTACATACCAGTACCTAGCTAGCCTTGTTTACAATGCTTAGAGCCAGTTGAAGTGAGAAGGAAATACCACAGTCAGCTCTCTACACATCAGTATAAGGAAAGTTGCAGCAATTGTCCTGTATTCAAGGGGAGTCACTCAAGTTGTCTCCTACATTATCCAACTCTGCAGTCTTATTTCCTGCCTTCATCAAATTAGCTGCTTCCTTCTAGCTCTATTAGTTCATTGGCTGTTGCCAATAACACAATAGCTGAGTGAGTTATAAAGAAATGAGAGGCGTGTGTGTGTGTGTGTATCCCTGGACTCTCCCTTCTTCTGAGCCACCAAGATTCAACCATTGGCCCTCCACTCTGCTAACCTTATCATATCTTAATCACCTCTCTAAGTCCTTACCTCTACATACCAGAGTTAGGTTAAATTCTCATCTTCTTAATGCCTCACAATGGGGACTAAAGTTCAATACATGAAACCCCGGAGGACATCCTCAAACCATGTTCAAACCACAGCCCAACCTTACCAGATACTTCTAAACTGAGGTGGCAGTGTGGTGCCTCTGGACCTTCACCATGGTCTCCTGCCCTGAAAGTCCTTTGCCCTCTTCCCCTCTGTCCTATTGACCTATAGAGTCACACAAGTGTCATCTCCCAGGAACTCTTCCCTACTCAGCCCTAATTCTAATGCTCTTATTCTACACCTCCACAGTGCTTTGGTCTTACCCCATCGGGCACTCATCGCTCTGAACTGCAACATTTCTGCTTGTCTGGCTCCCATTCTCTCTGTCTCTCTGTCTCTGTCTCTTTCTCTGTTCAATCTCTGTGTCTGTGTCTGTGACTGTCTCTGTCTATCTGTCTGTCTCTCTCTCTCCTGACCACAAAAACAGGAATGCAGCCATATGCAACTTTGTGTTAGTAGTACTCAATGCTATGCCCAGACATAGAAGAAAAAAGTTGGTTGAAGGAATGTTACATAATACTATTGATACAGGAAAAATATAACCTCTGACCAGTGAAATGTCAAATGTGCTGAGTTTGTGGCCTCATGACATCAAGGAATGAAGTCACAAACCAAAGGAGGAAGATAGAAGAGTTTTATTAGAAATGAGGGGAAGAAGACTGAATTTCCAGGAGGGGTCCCAAGTGGTTGCCACCAACACCCTTTGTCAGGGGTGATTTATACAGCAAAATCACCATCGGGAACAGCCTGGGTCAAACTACAATCAACTTGTAGAATTACAAGTATAGTCATTTGGGCTGGGGATTTAGCTCAGCAGCTTAAGCGCCTGCCTTGCAAGCACGTGTCATGAGTTTGATCCCTGGTACCAATAAAAAAAAAAAAGTATTTATCTAATCTTGGTCCAATAGGGAGTCATATAGCACGGGTATATTGAGATCAAGGGAATGCTTGGAAAGGAATGGTACTATGGGTCCACATGTTCTGCATCTGATGCCTATCTTGGCCCAATGGACCAGGTAGTGCTAATTATGGTATAATCTCAAATTGCTGTTTATCCTGCAGGCCTAGCTATTCAGGTCTGTCTCTCTTCAGATTCACCTCCAGCCACAATTCTGATGTCTATGTTTTCATACTGGTTTCCTCAAAGGCCCAATCCCTCTCTGACTGCATATTAATTTCTAACTTAGCTGTCTACTAGAATTTCTTTTGGTACCAAGAATCAAACTTAGGGCTTCACGCTTGCCAGGCAGGTACTATACCACTGAGCTATATCCCTGGCCCCAATACTATGATTTAATAGTGAAACGTTTTACTTTTCTTACCAGTTTTTTTTTTTTTTTTGCTTTGTTTTGGTGCCAGGAATAGAACTCAAGACCTTGCACTTGCCAGGCAGGCATTTGTGCCACTGAGTGTATCCCCAGCCCTGTCTGCAATACTATGAAATCAGACACACACTGTTTGTCACTCAGGATACTCACAGGACACACACACGGCAAAGTTTAATGAAGGGGCAATTCACAAGGGTAAGGGCAGAGGTAAGGGGAACAGCAAGAGGAAGCAAAGCACCAAGACTAGCAAAATTAGGACACTGTCACTACCTCTAGACCACAGTGGGTGAGACAACAGGCAGTTCTGGACTCCTCAGAGAAACACAGCCTAGGCTCAGTGGGAAAACAGCCTCTAGAGGAAACAGTCCAGTTTCTCTCCCTTTCTGCCTCCTGACCTCCTCCCAGTGCTTCCACTGACAAACCCAGGCAGAAAGCTGAGCAGGCAGAGAAGC
>PVLA01019793.1:0-11521 GCA_004027455.1 Hydrochoerus hydrochaeris
CTCTTCTCTCTCGCACTCCTTTCCACTCCCTGTCCTCTCCCTCTAATACTCTTTCCTATCACTTCCCCTCCTTTACTTCCCCACCCCAGGGAACAGGCACAAATACACACAGAGCCCTACCATCAGCATCTCCATGGTGCTTTATTGTTCAGACTTGGTCTGGGTTACTCCACCTGACTCTTCCTCTGTCCCCATCTTCGTGGGGTCCTCTTCCATATAGCTCCTCGAGTCCTGTAGGACACAGCTCCTGGGCTTGTGGCTCCCTCCAATGTGGCCTCAAGTGTTGTCTTGTGAGTCTCAGTCACAGGCTTTTCTCCAGGCTCCTCAACAGGTGGCCCCTGAACCTCAATCACAGGCCTCTGCTCTTCCTCACTCTCTTCTTCCCTCCTCACCTTTCCCCTTTGGTACAGCACCACCACAGAGTGCTTGCGGTGCCTGTTGGGACTCTGGTCCAGCAACAATAACACTTGATCAGTAACACTCTGCCTCTGGAAGGAAAGGAGAGGGGAGGCCAGGTTAGTCTGGGCCTGGAGGGTCCTGTCCTGACCTGTCCTGCCCTGCTGTGCCCTGTCCTGCCCTTGCTAGGGGGAGGAAGACAGAGGAGGTCAAAGGGCTGGGTCCAGGAAGCCAGGAGGGCCAGGGGCTATGTCCCAGGGTCCAGGCACCTGAGAACAGGAGGCCAAGAGCAGGACACAGCTCGAGTCTACTCACATTCTCTGATTCTTTGCACTCAGACTCAGCAGAACTCTCTGTTTTCTTCTTCCTCTGGGTGGTGTTTCCTGTTTCTTCCAGCTTGTCAATGGGCTTCCACGAGTTGACCCAAGTAACCACCCAGTTGCCCTGTACCTGATGCCTTTCCTCTGTCATGGCTAAGGCTTTGGACCTCCAAAGCTTAGGTCAGCTTCCTGCTTCTGCTTCTTCTCAGCTCTCCTGGGGCTCTGGGAGGCTATGGAGTCTCACCCTACCTTTGTTCCATCACTCAGCCTCTACACCAGCCAATGGGAGCCCTGGACAGATGGAGACATCACAAAGCTCTACCTTGACATCTCTGGGAGGAGGGGTGCTGGCCAGGCCAGGACACTAACAAGTGCTCCAAACTCACCTGCTGCCCTATCTCAGCTTCCAATCTTCAAGTTGTGACAGTCCCATGGCCACCTCCATTGGTATTCTTGATTCAGTAGCCCTCCTCATGGCCTGGTTTTTCGGGCACCTGAAATGCCTGCAGGCCCTTGCTCAACATGGGAACCACTGTATATTTAGCCTACAGTTCTGTCATATGCACCTTGGAACCCAGCTACGCCTAGGCTTCTGCCTGGCAAATTTCACCTCATTGGTTTGAATGAGGTGGCCACACAAGAATTCCCCCACATCCTCTTTCAGTTATGAAATCACATCCCTCCCCTGGTAAGGCTCCAGGTACAAGGACCCACTGGCCTTAAGGAAGGTCAACTGGAACCACTGCAGATACTTGTTAATAAAACATAAAATGCTGCTGAGATTTGTACAAAAAGCACTGCAATGAATACATTTTTGTCCCGGGTCTCCTGCTCTTGATTGCAAAATGGGCACCATGTTCATGACTGTAGTTGTGCTGTCTGGACATGCACTGGACTCATCTTTGTGAGAAGGTAAGGAGGGAAGTGGGTGCTCCTGCACCAAAAGTTCTCACCCACACCTACAGTCACAAGGTTTTCACCTGAGACCAATGAGTGCACCTAGGATGGACACGGTCCGGCTTTGCACTGCACATCATATCTGGTGTAAAAGAGACAAGGTCATTCCTGTTGCAGAGGAAAAAAGTCAAGAGTCTTTCTGTCAAGGCCATCAGAAAGTCCCTGTACATAACCAAAGGATAAGAAACAGCATCTACAACTGATAACTGGGTCAGATAGGAGCTCTTAGAATAGTATTCCTTTTGAGGAGTCTCCACAGTGATTTCCACAGTGGTTGCCCAACCTACATTCTCACCAACAGTGGAGAAGGGTTGCTTTTCCCCACAGCCCTGCAGCATTTTTTAACTGTACATTAAAGCAGGTAACATAAATCTTCATTGCTTGTATGGAAGGAAAGTCCAGTCTGGAAAAGGGTTATTCAGAGACAGCAGCACCAATCCTCTTCTTCCTTGATCAATATACAATTCCTCAAACTTACCCCAGTTACTGACTTCTAATTCACCCCAATACATCCATCCTGCCATTCTCTATTACATCCTTCCATCTTTCTTTTCCTGTCCCAGTGCCTGCCACATGTCACCCTTGTGAGACTTCACCACTCAGAACCTTCCTCTCCCCCCTACATTTGCTGCTTTTCTAGTCCTCTGTATTGGAACCCTTCTTCGTCCCATGCCCTTTTTTTGGAAGGTAGTAGAAATACAACAGAACAAGATAGAGAGAAGCCAATTGAGACAGTGCAGTGAATTTGGTACAGAACTTCACAGCAGCTTACCAGATTAACAATAATAGGTACCAAAGTATATCTCAGTATCTACACAGTACTTGTCTAGTCAATTAGTTATAGCAAGATAAAACTAAAGACAGAACATTATAAAATAAATTGAAAGAGAATATTAAAAAGATTAAAGCAATTTATCATAATGAAACAAAACTGAAAACAAAATTTGCTTTCAAAGAGAATGTAGAGGAGACACGCCATATTAGCTGTACTGCATACAGTCATCCTGCCAAGAGATGCTCAGACCTCTGTCCCCAGCTGCTAATGAAGGGATGGGGGTGTTGGGATGTTTGATTCCAAGCCCGCACACCAGTAGGCTCATGTAGACACTACTGCATCTGCTCCTGGCTCATGCCACAGGAAGGCATTTACCAAGAGAATGGAAAAATTGCTTCTTTGTGCAGCTGCCTGGGTTCCAGCATGGCTGTGGCCAAATCTCAGTGGGCTGCACTCTAGCTCATGGCCCCATCCCATTTTTGATACTCACCCCTACTTCATCTGTACCACTCACTCCAGGGATGTCCATGAAACACATGTGCCAACCACTGACCCAGAACCTTCCATTCTCTTGTCTTCCTTTACCCCAACCCTAAATATTTCCCTCTTCCTGTGATCTCTACCCATATCCAGTTATTTCTAGACCCTTCCTTCTCAAGCACACCAGCCTACAAAATCTGATGTCTTCATATTCCCCATGACCACTCTATAGTAGCCCAGTTCTCCCAATCCTACCCTGTTTTCCTGAGCTGGTTATCCATTCACGCCTGATATTCCAATTCCTTTCAAGGCCTTGCTCCTATGTCCCCCTGTGCTCATCATCTTTCAGGCTGCAGCTCCTCTTCCCAGTCTCCCCTTTTCTCTACACCTAGTGGAGATGACTGCAGCAGTCACTCTGTGCTCTTGTACTGTGGGAGCAGTATTGGCTTATCTGATAAGGAAAAGAATGGACATGAACACCATCCCACCCAGATAGATTCATTTGTGAACACTTCATCAACTCTCTCCATCAGATGCTTACTGTTCTTTTTACACCTCTGGTTTCTACTGGTTTTCAACATCAAGAAATTAGAAGAACTCTACAACAGTTCTGTATTACATAGATTTCCAAATTGACTGCCCATGAAATCTTGGCTTAATGGTTTCTCATGTACTCTATCTGCATCTCTTGGATGTCTCCTTCTCACATATTTTCTTTTACTTTCATTGATTTATAACTTATGTTACAGTGAGCTGTAGCATTATGATAGATATTAAATAAATCCTATTGCAGTAGAAAAACTTTCCAGAGAAGGAGAGAATTCAGTGGGGCACTAGAGCTTTTCCACATCCCTCTGTGTCAGACCTCAGCACTTCCTGCTCTCCTCCACCTGGGAGTCTGCTCCCAACCCTTCAATGATCTCTACAGAATTGTCAGTCACTAACCTAATTGGTCTCAGGAATTAACGACTGGAAAAAGTTTGTCAGCCTTGTTCACTTTACCAAACCCACACTATTATGGCCATTAAAGATGAAATAATAATTGAACTTTTATGTAAAGACAAGGTCAGAGAGTCACAAAGCATTATCTCAAAGGAGGGACATGAATATTTTGGCTGATGACAATTCTTACGCTTCACACTGTGCAGTGAGGTGCTTGTTATTTCATCCTGATGCAAAGCAAGTAAGATAAGTAACCATAACTACCAGATGTTTAGAGTCAGGTTCCATTGGAAACTTTGACTATTTTTAGAGAAAGCCACACTGGAAGGAGCAATAATTTCTGGAGCAAGCACTGAGATGATAAGGAGAACCAGCACAGCTAGATCATCCACACCTCCACAAATTACAACTAATGTGAATTTGTGTGATCTTCACAGTGAATTTTTATAAAATCTGTAACTAAGTGTCTAAATGTGAGTTTATAAAATGCACAAAACCATAGATCTTAAATGTTTTGCATGTGTGTTCTTTGTGTTAATATTTTTCACAAACCACAACTCTCTGCTGACACTTTTACCTATGTCACTTATAATTGCATAGTCATTCAATTTCTTAGTAATTTAGTTTTATCACTTCATTATTTGAACCCATGTTTGTGTTTCATGTATCATAGTTTAGGGACAGAAAGGAGATTACTCAACAATTTTTGTGATGTTATACTCTATTCTTGTTTGTAGCATAAAATGTAAAGATCACTTTGGCTGTTTTGTTTTTTTTTACCAGGAATCAAACTCAGGACTTTTGGTTTCCTGGGCAGGTGCTTGTGCTGCTGAGCTGTATTTCCAGCACATCCATTTGCATTTGGGTATCCAGCCCTTCTTACATTTCTTGAAGCCAAGTTCCTACAAATTATAGAGCAATTAGCATATCTACATTTTACTAGGGCCTCTCAATTTTTATAATTCATATTCTTATACAATAAAATACTAACACAGATTTTATTAGTATAAAAATGTAAAGATATTAACAAATTAAAATAAACTAATCAAGCAGATAAGAGAACTGATACTATAACTGAATCACTCAATGACTGTACCTAACTTTGCTTGTATCACATGTTGAAAATGCTCAATCTTTAATGAATTTATGCCAGTCAGATTTCCTATTTTGCAAAAGATTAATATAAATTTTATCAGTATGTAAATGTAAAGATATTAAAAATTAAAATAAACTTATCAATCAGAAAAGAGAACTTATACTATAACTGAATCACTCAATCAATGCAGCTAACTTTACTAGCATCACATGGTGAAAATGCTCTATCTTGAATGAAGGTATGCCAGTCAGATTTCCCACATTGCCCCTAAATATAAACACATCTCAGTGGTTCTATTTGCTTGAGGCACTGGTAGTTGTCTTTAAGATTTTTGAGAAAAGTGAGCATCACCGTGGCCCATCTAGTGGTTGGTCTTACATGAGAAGTGTTCTTCACAGCTTCAACTTTTTTTATACCTTCAACTTTTGAGCACAACCCATGGACAGAAAAACTGTGAATGTCTCTAAGAGAAAATGCCAGTAAGTGGAGAACACTGTGACCCAGTTTTTGGGCCCCAGATAAATGGTCTCCACACTATGCTCATGCAGGGCTCTCTAGCTCTGAAGACCAGAATCAGCCTCGTAAACTGCTAGAATGGCCACCCAGGATGCAGCAATAGGAGTGGTTTTCTAAGAACACACTGTGTGGAGTCCTTGGAAATTCCTTTCTTCTTCACTGTTATCTTTTTCTTTACCACACTGGACACTGGTTAAAGCCCACATATTAAATTGGTGAGCATTTGATTGTTGCCAATTCTTTATCTTTTCTCTCTAAAGGAATTCCCCAGACAATAGCAACTTATGGCCTGCAACATTTCTTCAGTGATCTTGGATGCAAAGATGTGTTCTATCTTCACAGGGTGGGCAGGGGTGTGTCCATTGGAAGCACCTGCCTCTTGAGTGGTTTCCAGGCCATCTCTATCAGCCCCAGGAGCTCCAGGTGGGTAAGGCTGAAAGTAAAAGCCCCCAGGTACACTGCCTACTCTATTTCTCGATGCTGGACCCTGCAAATACTGGTAAATATAATTTCTTCTCCATATGTAACTGGAAAAAGGAACAAAAGAAACATCACCCTGCAGAAGGATGTAGGATTCTGTTCTGTGAATCATGTGAACACAGTCACTCTGTCACTACACACAGTGCTGTTCATGTTCCCTGATGTTGCCAGTTTGGGCCTCACGGTCTGCACCAGTGTCTCCATGCTTCTCATTCTGCACAGGCACTGGCAGCAGGTCCAATACATTCATAGGCCCAATGTGTCCTCCACATCCTCCAGTGAGTCCAGAGCTACCTGAAGGATTCTGGCTCTCATTAAGAGTTTTGTGTCATCTTACATCCTCTCCTCCATCTTCCAGTTTGCATTTCAAACATACAGAAACCCAATAGGTTCATGGTGAATATAGGTGCATTTATGTCTCTCTGTTTCCCAGATCTATGCCCATTTTTTCTGATGATTCACAACTTCTGGTGTCCAGGCTCTCTATCTAGTTAAGGAATAAAAATGTTTAGTTCTTTGCTCACACTTTTCCATGGACTTATAATCGCAGTTTAGAAATAGTCACATTAGCGCAGTGAAGAATTTAGACTGAAATTAGCAATAAACCACAAGAAAAACTGCTAGTCATAAATAACATAGCTTGGAATATGCGATTTCTTAAGTTGCTTTGTGTCCATGTTCAAGTAGTTCAGCTCTTACGAAATAAAATAGCATTTGGTTTGCACTCATTTGAGAGATTATGGAGTTGGCATTGAGTGTGAAACTTTCACTTTGACATAGTAAGTTTATCCAGAAATGGATTGATCTGGGGATTTCTGGGAAAGAGCCACATCAAAAAGTTGGCCTATGAGGTGGTCAGCAAAGAAACCAGAGAAATGAGAGAAGTCAAGATGGCCAATCAGTGAGCAACAAAATACAAAGCCTCCCAGGAGAAACAACTCATATGCCAGAATAAAACATCCTGGAGAGACCCAGACAGAAGGAGATGGATCCTCTTGACACAGGAAAAAAGTAAAATGTAAAAAAGCTCATCAAACATGTCTGGGATACAACTAAAACAGTTAAAAATTATGGGACACAGTGTTTTCAATGCAACTGCCAAGTTTGCGCTGGCCTGAATTTTTGCCAGCTTGAATTCATGCTGGCCTGAAGAGCCACCCAAATTTGTTCACACTGCCACTCACAGGAACCACAGAAGCATTGAAAATGGGGGTTGGTGAGCCCAACGAGAGTGGAGACAGTGATGGGACCTTCATTAATCCACAGTCAATGTTGGGAATGAAGCCCTTCCCAAGGGAAGGTTGCAACCAAATGACCATATGGGTGACATGTTGGAATTGGGCAGAAGGAGCCTGAACTGGGAGTGACAGTGACTTCAGTTGGTTGCTCCCTCCCCAGAACAGACCCATGGGATTTCCTTGGACTGGGATGTGCCACTGACTAGGACCAATGAGCCTTCCCAAATCTATTCCATGCACCTAGCATGCACTAATCATGTGAAAAGCCTGAACTTTGGCTGGCCTGGTGGGTAGGGGCAGGCAGGAGAAGGTGGAGGTCCCTCACTAGCATGCTTTGGAGGAACCCTGGCCAAAGGGAAGGGGGCTGGAACCTGCACTGTAACCTGTGTAGAGGAAGCCAGGACCATGACAGGAGAGAGAGGGAAGAAGAGGCCCCCAGCCCAGAATCCTGAGAGCAATAATCCAGGCAAGAGAAAAACAAGGAAGACTGAGGGCAGCAAACACACATCAAACATGGCTTCAATGGACATTAAGAAATATCTTAAGGACCTTGTAGATGATCTCAAAGCTGAAATATTAAATCAGTTAAAGCAAGATATGAGTAGAGTAATAAAAGTAATGCTCTTAGGAAGCATCTCTCAGGAAGATACAGATGGAAGAAGGGAGGAACACAAAAAAAGGAAAGAAAAATTCAATTAAGAATATAAAGAAAATATAGAATACATGAAGCAGATTCAAAGAGACTACAAGAAAATTAAAAACTCCATTGAAAGCTGGCAAAACTCCTTAAAAGAAACCAAGGATAGACTATCAAAACTTGAAGACAAGTTTGCCATGTGTGATCATGAAAGGAAAGATATCTTAAAAATAACAAAGAAACAGGCTAGAAGATGACAAAGAGAATCTACAATTTAAGAATAAGAAATGTGAATGAAGAAGCAGACTACATACAGACAAATTACAAAGGCTCTTCATGGAAATAATTAAGGAAAACTTTCCAAGCATGGGAGAAAAATGACATTTGGTTATGTGAGGCATACAGAACTCCAGCCACCTACAACCAAAACAGATCTACACCCAGACATATAATAATCAAGATACCAGAAATTGAATATAAAAACAGAATATTAAGAGCTGTCAGAGAAAAGAAATAGATTATCTATAAAAGTAAGCCCATCAGGATCACGGCTGACTTCTCCACACAGACCATCAGATAAGAAGAGTGAAGTATTCCAAGCCCTGAAAGAATATAACCTCCAGCACAAATTGATGTATCCTGCAAAACTGTAACTAGAAATTAATGGAGAAGCAAGACGCATCCATGACAAAGAGGAACTGGGGGAGTTTGTGACCACCAATCCAACCTAGTGAGAATACTGAAAGACATTCTAGAGAGAGAGAAAAAAAATACCAGGATTTTAGGAACAGTGGCAGAAAGGCCTCAATCAGTGGGGAAGGCAGTAGAATGAAGGAGAAAACTAGACAAACAGGCAGAAAGATAGCATAGCAGAAATGAGGCAGAGAAGGATAACTAGAATCTGTAACATAGATGGCCTTGATACACTACATTGTTATAATGCACCAGGATTTAAAACCCACATTAATCATGCTACTCTGCTTAGATGTATTATATTCTGTTTCAGTCATTCTACCTGTATTAGATTTGAGGGCACAGACAGTAATCCCAAAAATAACAGGATATAGTGTGGTAATCATCCTTAATTTCCTATTAACTTAATCTAAAACTCTATAAAACGAACACTGTTTTACCATGACTGATTGTAATCGAATCTTGTTTGTAAGATCACTGTTTTGTGTTGATATATTTTATTTAAACTGTTATGGTTGATAGTATCAAGACTGAGAGTATAGGCAACTGCACTTAAGATGAGAAGTTTCACTAGAATATCCACTATGGTTTGATTATTACCTGCCTTTGAAGTTTCATACTGTCTATAATGTTTTATTTTTACTAATATCATTATATACTGCTATATTCAATTATACTGCTATATTCAATTATGCCTGGTGATATAGACAATTCTATTGAAGATAATAAGAAGCAACACAGTAATTATTGTAGATTACTTTGTACTGTGGTTTTATATGACTTTTTGCTTTCATGTTTTTATAGGAATTTGTTTTGTCTTGCTAAGTTTTGTTTTTCCCTCTAAAACAGAAAGGATAGAAATACATGTAGAGACTCATGCATGCATAGTTGTTTACACTCTCACTGTTTGACTATCTACTTTGTATGCTTTAATATTGTAACTTGAACAACTATTTCTAAGAGGACAATATGTAATTTATCAACTAGTGATTTCTAATTGTTTATCTTTTTTGGCATTCTGTATTATCTCTACCCTTTACATGCTTTTGTTACTCTTTAAATAAAAATAAATAAAAAAAGAAACCAGAGAAATGAATAGTCTTAAGGAAATGTGAAGAGGCATGAGGTGAAGCTGAATTGAAAGGAGCTGCTAATAGTAAGTGTATTTGGAGCCAAAAATGAATTGTTTGTTTTCCCTTCTTGTGGATCTAGTAGCCCATTGGCATGAGGATGCAGAAGGAGGTAAGCAAACTTCAAACATCTTAATGCAAAAATGCTCAGAAAACTGTTTTTCCCAAAACAGAACCCAAATATCCAATGTTTCTTGCTTCATGTTTTAAACATTTTGGCCACAGTGCAAGAAACTACAAAGCATTTCCCAGTGGAGTATTCCCAATTGACTTTTCATAATTCTCAGAGATTTGCATCTCAAAATTCCACTTCTCCCTGCAGATGTCTCTCTAACATCTAGCTGACCTGAGATCAGCAGATATAAAGTACATCCTACCCTTAAAGAATTCTCTGAGTATTGAACAGACATAGAAAAATATGTGAGCCATATATCATTTACTAGAAGTGGTAGGGAATTCAGGACCAGAAAAAATGGAGACTTGGCACAAGTGGGACATTAGAAGGCAGCTTTACTAATCTAGCAGGCTGAGGAGACCTCAGTTCCAAATAAATAGCAGTAACTGGTGTGTTCCAGTCATTTACGTATTTCTCCAAAAGAAGTACAAAAGGCAGATAACCTAATATCCTACAGTTGGTTACTTACATCTTTGTCATCAATTTCTCAGCAGAATTGGCTCTTCCAGAAAGAGCAACTGAATGAGCTTACTATATTACAACAACGAGGAAGAATCCATCACTGTCTGAGACCAAGCAGAGATGTCCTTGCAGTGATCACTCTCTTGGACACAGAGGCAAGAAAAAGATTTTTCGGACAGAGCTACACTGTCTTGCATTTGGCCACTGGAGTGTCAAGTCTTGTCAAGTTTTTGGCTTTTTAACCATGGGATCAGGCTGTGTTAACTGGTCTCACCTTTGAGCAGTGGTAGAAAAATGTTTAGTGTTAGAAATGTAAGTTTTACATTTTTCTGCACTAAAATAGCTACTCCAGAAGGTGTAAAATTGTAACAGACAGAGATTTTCCCCTAACTGCTCCAAAGAAGAACAATCATAACTTCTTGGTCACAGTTTTCCTTTCACTTGGCTTCCAAGCTTCTTGGCCATGACCGTCCTCAGCTCTCACACCTCTCCCTATTCAAGGGTCCAGGCTGGTGTCCCCTCTACTTTGTTCTTAGTGTGGTTTGGTCCCAGGATTTTGCACCATCTTTTCACTTTTATAGAGGAGTTCTCCTTCCTCATGTCCCTCTCCCAGCCTGCACAGTAATTCCATTCTAACTTACAGTGCCAGTGAACAGGCTCTTTAGCATAATATAGGCTCTTTAGACAGTGCTGATATGATCATTTAGTGTGGAGGCTGTGCCTTTTTTATGTTTTAAGTCACACAAAATGCTGTTCCAAAAATTGTCAGGAGTTTGTGATTTAACATTATACAAATCTTAAAGTCTTCAAATAAAATGGTAATCCAAATAAGATATGCTATCACTATACTAAAACAATGACCACCCAACACACTAAATGTTTGGTTTTGTTTCTTGCAGTCACAAAAATTGCTGTCCTTAGGAACTGTGAAGAGTGGAAAATCAACACAGTTTACAGTCTAACAAGTTACTTGACCACAAGGCCGGGGATCTAGCTCAGGAGCACAAGCACCTCCCTGGCAAGCATGAGGTTGTCAATTTGATCTCCAATACTGAAAAAAAAAGTTAATTTGCCACTCCTCAGTCTGTGACAATCTCTGTATTATGTTTGCCCCTGTTTCTGGCATAAATGTAATGCTGACATCAGAATCACCTGTTTCAAAAATTCCACAGCCCTGATCCACAGAATTCTACATGGATGATTTCATGCTGTGGGTTCAAATTG
>PVLA01019794.1:0-11521 GCA_004027455.1 Hydrochoerus hydrochaeris
TGTTGTTCATGTTTCATTTTGAAAAATTTCTATTTTGATTCTCATGTTTAATCAGTTTGTTTTCTTTCTATTTTAATAATTTGAGCTTCTTACATGTTTATGACTTGTGCTTTTCTAAATATCATTTTATTAAGCAAATTATTGCAATTGTTGCCTCCAAGTGTTATATTTTAATATTTTGCATAAAACTTTAAATGTGAATGTTTTCCAAGCCAGTCTACACACAGATCCAAGACGATATGTATAATGTGTGTGCTTTCATTGGTCCTCAAAACATTTTAAATTTTTGGAAGAAATACAAGTTCTCATTTCTCCTTGTTTACAGGCTTAGGAATTCCTTGTATGTTTATGCAATATCTCCCAGATGGTCTCATTCAACCTCCAGGTTAACGTTTCTGAAACCATTTCACTGTGTTATTATATCACAGCAGTTAATAGAAATAAACATGTCCAAACCTTAAGTAATGCATCTACTTAGGGATTTTGTATCCTGAAATTCTGTGGGATTCATTCATTAGCTTTAATAGTGTTTTGGTGCATAACTTAGAATTTTCTGTATGTCAGACCATACACTCTGCTAACAGTAACAATTTGATTTATTTTTATTTCAATATGTATGCCATTATATTTTTTCATTTTTCTGGCTAGAACTACCAGGACCATATTGATTAAAGTGGTGAAAATGGAAATTCTTGATCCAGATCTTAGAAAGCTCTTAGTTTTTCTCTATTAAGTATAATGTCAACTATTGGTTTACATTGCACATTTATTTTGTTGAGGTATGTTTCTCCTATTCCTAAATTATTCAGCAATATCATTATATAAGAGGTAAAATTAAGTTGAATTTTGTCAAATGCCTTTGCTTCATCTATTATGTATTTGCCCTTGATTATGTGGAGGTGATTTTATCACATTTGTTGATTTCAGTGTATTGAACCATCCTTGCATCCCTAGGATGAATTCCACTTGACCATGGTAAGTGATTTTTTTTATTATATTATTCAGTTCAATTTGCTAGTATTTTGTTAAATATCTTTGTATGTGTATTGAAATTCTGAATTTTTAGTTATATTAATCACTCTGGAGCCCTTACAATGACACAGTCTAGTTTCTAACACATAATAAACAAAACAGACAAATCATATCTGTGTGAAATATTAAGTATTAGGAAACAAATGGCAATAAAAGAAAACTCTGCTGATTTTCTCAAGAGTTGATAATTAGGAGACATGATTCTGGCAAGAAGTCATTATCATTGTGCTTATAATAAAATCCTACACTTTATACTCTGAGTGCATTTGAATTATTATGTTGTAAATATAACATCATACCCAGTCAATCTTCATAGAGGATTAGTAGTTCTGGGACATTAGCTTTATTAGATATTCACACAAGTGACTCAAAATAATTCTACAGGAAAATTTTAAGCTATGATCTGATCAGCCCCAAAGAATATTGAAAAGTTAGTATTCAGTATTCCCTTCCAGTAGTCTCAACAGCCTTTAATCCCACAGTGTAATGAAACTGCACATAATTTTGTAGAAACAAAAAGAGGCTCATCTATGTTCTAAGCCCTGACTTAAAACCATGGGATCCTCCATCTGAGTGTCCCTGCCAGGGCACATAGTGACTCACATGGTTATTTCTACTCTTTACCTACCTGCATCCCAGTAGTGATGGTGCCTAATGATGACACGTTCCCCCATATTTATCATGTGCTGGAATATTAAAGTTAGTACACATTACATGCTTTCTCATTTAACCTCAAATAGAGAGATATGTTTGGTTCTTTAGATTGAGTTGATACTAACTTATCTCTAAACTTCTTTCAGAAATTCCATTAAACACAGTTGTTTAGACTTTCCATGTGATAGACACTGGTAGGCACTATATTCAATTTATAGTCCAGTGTAAACAAAACAAATATTTCGTGACAATAGAAAATTAAGTAAGTATTAAATATAAACTTGAGAAATGTATTGATGAGTACGTAAGAAGTGGTCTTGTTACACCTTTTGTAGCTGCTCTTTAGCTGTTAAGTGGTATTTAACAGGACAAAAAGGCTGGAGAATTAGAAAAGCTGAAAGGAGACAAAACTGAGAACCTTCTGAATGCCCATGTGTGGATTAGCCAAAGAATGGGATATTTGTTGAGATATCAAATATACTCTAAATATTTTTTGTGGGATTGCAAAAAATTTTCAAAGATAGAAAGATTAGTTAGATTTTTATTTGGGTATCATGAAAAGAGGATGACTTTTAGGTTGATATTCAGTAAAAATATTCTGAATTTATCAATATTAATGGGTATTAGTGTAGAAGGAGCTTCAAGAAATAGGTACAGAAATAAATCAACTACCATTGATATTGTAGAAATGGAAATGACAAATTAAAGATGTTTCAGGGAGAAACAATGACTTACAATAAGAACAACAATTATAACATTTTAACTTCTTACAAAGAGCAAAAAATAATAAACTCATTGAAAGCATCATTCTATTTAATTTTCATGAGAGAAAATATGGAGAAAAAATAAAAGAGAAAATATGAGAGAAAACACTAAAAGTAAAAATAATAAAAGCAATGAACAAAATTTCAAAACAAGATAATAACCAAGTAAAAATGATTAATATGTTGATTATTGTTATCTTCAATGTAGTTGTTTGTATTACAAGATATAGGCATGAAAAATTCATCAAACAATACAAACACAGAACTTTCTTTTCAGTGAACTAATAGAAATCAGTGGTATAACTATCTTAAGTATGTTGCATATTATAAGTGTGTGTCTCTGTGTGTGTGTGTGTGTGTGTGTAATTATGTGTTTGCATCATTATTTATCAGGTGCAAAGTGAAAGCAGTTTTTCTATAGCCACATAGCAAATGTGAGTTAGAGCTGATGTTTGATCATAGGGTTGTCTATGCTAATACAACTTCCTGTTAGCACTTTTACCTCATGAAATATTATAATTGAACCAGATTTTAAAGAGGATTTAACCCTCTCCTCCCACCCTATCCTATGTCCTTGATCATCATCTTCTCAGTGACTGGGTACTGGTTGGGCTCTAACATATTCAGTATCAAATAACTCACACATATTAAGGTAACTACTTCCATTCACAGTTGAACCTATTGGTAAGACCTTTGTTGTGAAATGAGGTATGTCTTCATAAGTTTTTAGCAGATTGTATTATATCGGTCTTTTAGATAAAAAAGGAACCCAACCAAAGACATCATATTGTAGTGACACATACATACTAAGGTTTATGACAGCACAATTCATAGTAGCTAAATTTGGAGAGGTGAGGAAAATGTGGTGCTTACATACAGTGAAGTGTTACTCTGCTATAAAGAAAGATAAATTTGAGTCATTTGTAGGAAAATGGATGCACCTGGAGAAAATAACTTTAAGTGAATTAAATTAGGCACACAAGTTTAAATAGTGCATTGTTTCTTTTATATGGGAAATCCAAAGTGTAAATAAAGAGTAAAATATGTGATAGTGTAAAGTAGGGAGATAAATCTTTCCAACTGGGAAAGGTATCAAGAGATACAAGGAGATGGAAAAGAGAAGAAACGAGTATGAAAAAGGTATTATGTACACAACTCCACACAACAAACATACATACTAATGTACTAACAAAAAATAAAACTAAAAAATAAAAGAATATGCTCAACATTGACAATAGTTGTAGTGTATTAAATGATTATATCTTTGTTAGGTAACTTAACTTTAGTTCTTTCAACCACTCTTCAAATGATAAGGTTTCCAGAATATTTTTTCTGAAATTTTTAAGTGTTTCTATTTCATATAAATTATCTTACTGCATAGTGAACATATTAGTCCTATTATTTTAACTGTTCAAACTGTGTATTTCTTTTTTCTGAAATCAATGTCTTTGCACATGATGACTAAAGGTAATACACACTGTCTTCTAATGAGCAGCATCATATAGTTGACTAGAGTTGAAACAGACTGAAATATCTAATTGTATCTCATACAAGTTTCACTAAGCTAAATATTTCATATTTTTAACTTTTTGGCAATACACATAAAGTATAAATTATTAAAGACAAAAAACACTGATCAGCATAGAAGATACCTAGGGTTTATTTTGTGAAACTCTTTTAGTATTTTGAGAATTTAAGCAGCTCTGGCTTCAGGCATGAAATCAAGTCAGCATATATGAATCATAATCCACTGTTGCCCCAGTCACAGTGGTGAAGTCCATGAGCTAAATGCAGGACATTCAATTACCTCCTGTGATTACTCAGAGTAGCAACAGAGGAAGACAGGTCCTTGGAATTGGAAAAAGTTATTGATAATACACATGAGAACCACATGTAATTTAATTAATGATTTTAAAATCATCAACTCAACTGGAAGTACAATGCTACTTACTAGTAAATGGCTTGCTCCCCTGAAACCCGCTAGGAGCTGGGGATGTGACTCGGGCAGAGTTCTTCCTTACACGCTCAAGGCCCTGGGATTGATCCCCAGCACACACATAAAAATACATCGATAAAACATAAAAATAAAACCTGCTAATCACATGTTTGGGAACCAGTGACATCTTCTAGGAGCTGATAACCCACACAGTCTCAAAACTTGCTTAGACTCACTAGATCAGCACATGCATTTTTAGAAAGTTCATAGCTGATCTGTATGCACAAATGTTTATTGTTAATTAACAAGTTTAGGATTCACAAGAATCCACTTAAAGAAATACTAGATAATTGGAAAAATTTAAGTAACAATCCTTCCTCATCCTCTCCCTCCCCATTACCAGGAGCTTTATTCCCAAGAAATGAAAATCCTTGGAGAGTATTTCTCTCTGTGATATTTGGTGCGTGACTTACTTAAAACACAGCCAGCAATCAGAACTGTTCAGGTGACTGTGAAAGAGGGGAATGCCTTCCACCTTGAAGATGGAAATGTACAAATTGAAAATTAAAATTGGAGCTGCTGACTTGTGATGCAAATGAGGTTAAATACTCAGAGACTGAGGCCAGATCAAGCCCTCACTGCTCCAAAGCTGCAGAAGACTGGGTACCTGTGACTCAGTGGCCTTTGTACCATTCTCCTACAGTTCAAAGAGAGCGAACTGCAAGCAAAATTTGACATTAAGGCATCAGGCAGACAAAGGTGAGTTCCTTACTCTGTGGTTAGGAGTTGGAACTATGAATTAGGTCCAGAAATAACCATTGTAAAAACTCAGGCAAATGATCCTGCATTTATTTATTTATTTTACACTTCCTATTACGTGACAGAGGTGTAAATTTTACTGGGAACTTCTATGCTGATATCTCTGGGTCGCCATCAGCCTTATAATGTAGGTCACTGTAATTGTTGCTTGTGATAGACCTGGCTCTTGGGAGACTGGGGCAGGAGGATCACTTGAGCCCAGGAGTCTGAGGTAAACTGGGACATCAGAGGAAGAGTCCCTTAGGGAGGAAAGTGCTGTTTAGAAATTAAAACAATCAGAGCAACTATTTGAAAGGCCCAGTCAGGTTTAACAAGGATGATTTCAGATGACATACAAAAGGAAATAAATATTTGCCAGACAGCAGAGAAAGTGTCTGCTAAAATCATTTTGAGGTATAAGGAACAGCAAATAAAAATGTGAACAACTGAGTGAATCTGACAGATTATAGGAAATGAAAGAAGCCAAAATTGTCATTACAAAGGAGGAGGATGATGTCATGGGCTGTGTAAGGATGGAGGAGAAGTGATAGTCGGTGTTATTATAAGATCACTTAAGAAAATCTTTTTCCCATTTTCAAGTGGATTATCATTAAATTTGTTTTGGAGTATCTTCACCAGCTTCTCTGTATGTTTTATCTTGTCAGAGTCCACACATATAAATAAATACATAGCTCAAAATGTAGTACACTAGGGTCAGCAAGGGTCTTGCTAAACTCCTGCATGCCTGGAAAATAATAATTTTTATACCAGTACAAGTACTATGATAATTGGGCATAACGTGTAAGTAGTAAACAATTTATGAGACATGGTCGTATCTAAAAGGTTGGCAAATGGTGGTATGTAAGAGGCTCTGGATGTTGTAGATGCCTCTCCACTACTCCCAGAGCTAAGAAAAACAATTCCACGCCACAATGACACATTGGTAGAAATCCAATTCTATGGCACATATTTTTGGATGCTATCTTATAGCTCTTATGGAGATTATTGTGCAATAATATAATAATTTAGACCAATGCACTGTTGTCTGTAATTAATATTTTAAATGAAATCCAAATTTCCAATTTTTTTCATTATGTTTCATAATATGAGCAACTATTTTGAAGATAATATTCAATGTACAAAGCATTGTTTACTATGATCTTGTTTCAAAATTTTGTACCATTGGTTTTATAATTTTCTTTAAAAATAAATAAATGAAGAAGAGGAAGAGGGAGAGGAAGAGGAGGAGGAAGAAGAAGAAGAAGAAGAAGAAGAAGAAGAAGAAGAAGAAGAAGAAGAAGAAGAAGAAGAAGAAAAAGAAGAGGAAGAAGAAGAAGAAAAAGAAGAAGAAGAAGAAGAAGAAGAAGAAGAAGAAGAAGAAGAAGAAGGAGAAGGAGAAGGAGAAGGAGAAGGAGAAGGAGAAGGAGAAGGAGAAGGAGAAGGAGAAGGAGAAGGAGAAGGAGAAGAAGAAAAGGAGGAGGAGGAGGAGGAGGAGGAGGAGGAAGAAGAAGAGAAGAAGTGATGCCTTTGTGCTTTGTTGCCAAGCAGCCCTTTGCTCTACTGAGACAGAGCTGGGCATTGCAGGTCCCCCTGCCAGGTGCTGGTGTCTGCTGTCTCTTTTATCTGACTGCTGGTATCTGGAGCTTATCAGAGCCAACAGCTCCTAATGCTTATTGTGCTTTCTCTATTTTAAAGGACCCGTGCTGCATCACAAGGAGTCAGTACAGTGGAGCGGCCCCTAGACTTACTGAGAGGTGCTCAGAGTGCTGTTTAGATAGCAGCTGCAGGCCTGATTGGTGCGGGGATCCAGGCCAGGGGGAGCTGTCATGGTGGGGTTGAAATCATGGAAGATTCTGGAAGGCCCGCTGCGGGGACAGGGAGATTTGGTAAGAATGTTAAATATGGTCCCAGGTCCCTCCCTCCCTGATCTCAGCTACACCTGGTGGCCCCCTGGTTTCTTTATAATGTCAAGAGTAGCCCCTGAAACGGCAGGAGAGGATGAGGGGAAACTGACACTGGCGCTGCCCCCAGGCTGGGAGCCCGAGTGGAGGAGACTGGCTGCTCCTCAGCCAGGAAGACACAGGAGGCAGGTGCTGTGGCCGCTGGGAGGGCAAAGGAGGCAAAGGGCAGGAGGGGCAGGGCTGGGACAGAAGGCCAGAAAAGCAGGAAGTCAGGCTCTGGTCTGTCTCATTTCCACATGAGTTATCTCAACCATGCTATAGTGTTTGTAAAGAATTGTTATTTAAACTAAATTCAGAAGTTAACAAGTTTTTTTTTTTTTGCTTAATTTTAACTTGTTTGTTTCAATTATTTTCCTAAATATAACTAATTGATTTGAGAGTTTATTTTATTTTACTTTGAGTTTATTTTACTTTTGAGAGAATGTAATTTTCTGAACCTTGTCTTTAGCAATTCTGATTCACTAAATCTGGTAAGGGCTTAGCACATCTATATTAAACACTATAACAGCCAAATCTGTTTACATATGTTAAAAGAATTTTGAAAATTGATAAAAAGAGTTTTGAGAAGATTTGCAAAATTCCAGGAGCTTGCAGGAAAATGTCTGAAATACATTAGTTTTCAATTATTAGAATGAGAAAGAAGTGGTATCAGTTTAACTGGTAATCAATCTCCCCTGAAGGTGGATATGACATTGTTTTTTTAACTCCGGATATATTAATGTGGTAGTTTGCAGATCATGAGTAAGAAAGTCAGAACAGCCTAACTATGGGGTCCCACAAAAGAAAACAGCCCACTTGGGTAAAGAGCTAACTCAAGCAGCTAAACCAAGGTTAGAGATGCAAAGATAAACACAGAAAGGAGCAACATAAAGAGGAGAGGAGAACCTTCCCCCCCCACCAAGAAGCTGTGATAAGCTGTGTGACAGCCCCTCCCAACCTCGGATTTCTGGACTTGAAGTGGATTTTGAGACAACATTTGAAATACAAGAGACTTCATTGTCTTTTGAACCCTTTTGAACTCGCTTCCTTTGGAACAGTCCCATGCTCTGGGTAAGACCAGGACAAAGAGAACATTTTGCACTTTTTTCCCTGCATTTTATTATTTATGATAAACATTCTCTTAAATTCCACCTTTTGTTCTCAAATTTATTCTTCACTTTTGGGAGGCAAAGAACTTGGGTTTATACAAAATTAGCTGTTTTCCATGTGAACAAATCAGTTAGAGCTATGGAGATAATCTTTAGGAGAAATAAAAACAAAATGACCCAGTTCTACAGAGATGAAGTTGTCTCGGGAACAGGGCCAAGGGAAGTGATTCAGAGACTTCTCTTTTCATTTATAAATGTGTGCATTTCTACATGCATCATTTTTACAATCATTTGTACATCATTTTATATTTCTACATGCATCATTAAATGTAATAATCTCCACAAGATACTAGTGATCACCTATAGTGAGAAATCTGCACTATAATAAGCTTTGTACTCAAATACATTCCACGTCTTGTAAAACAACACTCTCTCTAACTGTATCTTCTTCCAATCTTAAAAGCCTGTATCAGTTGATTGGATGAAATGAAAATAATCTCTGTCTGTGTCACATTCACATTGAGGAACTAAAGTGTTGACTTTGTCATAAAATTCCTTTCACTGGGACTGGCTGGCTGGTACAAAGACAGGCATTTACTAATCTCATGTGTGGATGTTGGTCCAAGGCACAGCTAAAGAACGGTTTATGGTTCCAAGGACAACACATTATTATATCCACTGTTCCAGTTTTTTTTTTTTTTTTTTTTTTGGTCGGTACTGGGGATTGAACTCACAACCGCGTGCTTACAAGGCAGGTGCTTATGCTGCTGAACTAAATCCCCAGCTCCCCTTCACATTTTTTTTTTTGCAGTACCAGGGATTGAACTCACGACCTCAGGCTTGCCAAGCAGGTGCTTATGCCACTGAGCTAAATCCCCAGCCCATTATTTATATCCACCTGTTCCAAAAAACAATATTGGTAGATTTTTATGAATCAATGTTTTGATTCTCCATCAACAGTAGACTAAAACTACATTTTCCGTAAATTCTAAATATTAAATGATTCCTTCAGGATTCTACTATTGCCTTAAGGTGTGGGTTATCTGTTTAAGTTTTATAACCAGGAATAGGATTTGAATCTAAACATGAATTTGAAAGTCTTAATGTTTTTATAACAATGAGTCTTTTAATCCATCAGCATGGTAAATCTTGCCCCTTATTAAAAGTCTTTCTACTTTCTCTCAAACTTGCTTAAAGTTTCAGTCTACAAACCTTGTGTGTATCTTGTTACTTTTATTCCTAGGGCTTTGATGCTAACTTGTTAATACTTTATATGATACTGTTTTAAAATTTTTATATCATGTTTTTTGTAGATTTTTTTCAAAAATGCAGTTTAATGTAAGAATGAGTGCTGTAGGCTGGGAATTTAGCTGAGCGGCTTAAGCGATGTTCGATCCCCAGTACCAAAAAAAAAAAAAAAAAACCGAATAAGAATGAGTGCTGTGTTATATAGTAAAATCAGAAAAAAGACCCGTTAAACAAGATGCATTGTCAAATATAAAATGGGCTATTTCAGAATGACACAGGGTTCAACCTAAGATTTGAACAACTGAGAAAAAAAATAAGGAATTTTAGAGGTATACTTAGCATAATTCACTGAATAATTATTACAGCACCAGACAAAAAGTCACAAAACATATAAAACATATAAGCATAATTGATGAGTTAAGAATAACTTCAAAAATATATATCCTCATAACTAGATTGTATAGTCTTTAAAATGCATTGAAAAAAATGTATAAAACCTGATCATTCTGTATGACAAATACCTCAGGATTTGGCAATATTATAAAATTTAGTGTATGTTCATTGACCACAACAAGATCAAAAGATTTTTAAAAAAGAAATAAGAAAAAAAATCCAAAACATATATAAAGTCAACAATTCTTTGTTACATAATGCATGACACAGTGAGAGAATAATGCATTAATTATAGAATATTCTGAACTGAATGATATTGTAAGTTTAATACATTAAAACTTCTGAGATGTAATGAAATTGAGACTGAGAAGGAAATTAATAATGTGTATGCACATAGCAAAAAGAAGAACACTTCAAGTATTAACTTAAGATTGCATATCAAGAAGTTAGGCAAAGAAGATGAAATCATATCAAATATGTAGAGATTGGAATGACGTAATTATAAATGAATATTCCATATTTCATACTGTTTATCATTCAAGTTTAAACCACTTGGAATTTTACTTGTTATATGACATAATTAAATTATCTGTTCAACGTTCAACAGAATAAGAGACTAAACTTACAACTCTAAAAATTAGATTAAATATATAATTATAAATAATTATAATGATAATACTTTCCTAATTGTGTGCCTCCACTTTCTATTCCTTCTAATTCACAAAGGAAAAGAAAGAAGAAATGGATATACTAAGATTTTTCTTTCTGTAATTTGGAATCAATACTTACCTCATTTTCCAGTTGGTAAAATGTTAATGTCTATTAACACAATGACAATCATGTTTACTTTCTCATTGATAAATCTCTTACCAATTTTATTATAAGATAGGTAATACTATTTTCTTAATGATTTAAAAACCATGATGTGAGCAGGTCCTTTTACTTGACCTGTGGTATCAATTACTAAAAGGTGAGGTTGGGAGGTGAACACAGTAACTTTGACTTCAAGACCTAGATATTAGTTGAATAGTGCTTCTGCTTCCCTCAGAGGAAATCAAGGGTACTTGGTACATGAGCCAACCATGAATAGCTAAGTGTGGGCTACTGCAGCCTGATACACTTGTACAATGGTTGTTGTAGGTGTTGATTCGTCTCTATAATAATATTTGAAGGGCACATGATTTTATGTAGAAACCCTAATTTATTGATATTATATGAAAAATGGAAAAGTTTCAAAATAGTTTCTAAAATTAGTTCTACTTGTTTAAGATTATGGCCCATAGGTCCTAGTCTCATCAGTTCTAAGTCACTATCATTCATTTATATGAACAACTCTACATATTTAAGTTTGCAGTCCTCAAGTCAGATATGTTGGCTTGAAATTATTGAAATATTCAAGCCATAACACAGTCTGAAGATTCTGAGTATTGCACACATAAAGAAATTATATAAAATCTCTATTACGTTTGAAGAGGCATATTAATAATATTAAATTGAGACAAATTCTGCTGAATTAATTGATCCAGACTGAAATGGTCATAGAAAAACCAAGGAGGCACCTTATTCACAAAGAGATATAGCAATCACATTTCTCCAAAAACTATGTCTTTTTCTCTCCCCTTCAGAAATTGCACAGAGGACATGGAA
>PVLA01019795.1:0-11528 GCA_004027455.1 Hydrochoerus hydrochaeris
TATTTTTATACAATGGACTATTACTCAGCTATAAAAAGAGTGATCTTGAGGCTTTTCTAGGTAAATGGAGGCAACTTGAGACTGTCCTCATAAGTGAAATAAATCAGACTCACATTTGTAAATATTGTATTGTCTCTCTAGTACAAAAATAATAATAAAAAACTGAAAGAGTAATAAGATCCAAAATGTATAATAGATATTGTAATAATGAAAGGGAAAGAAAGTGCTCTAAAGGATATAACTGTGTGTGTGTTTAAGTGTGAAAGACAGGTAGCCATGCTACTAAGTTTTTGTTAGTTCATCAAACAGAATAGTTTGTTCTGTCATTGTTTGATTGTCCACTTTTTATATTTTGATTTTGTAACTTGAACAACTACTTCTAAGATAACAATAGGTAATTTATCAACTAGTGATTTCTGTTATTTTTGACTAGTCATTTGTTGTTGTTTTTTTGAAATTCGGTATTATTTCTACCCTTTTTTCTGTTTTGCTTTTTTCTCTAAATAAGAAAAATGGGCATCTTAAATAAATAGGCATTTCTCAGATGAAGAAGTTGAAACAGTAGATAAATATATGAAGAATGTTCATCACCACTGGTCATTCGAGAAATACAAATTCAAACAACACTAGCATTTCATCTCATTTCAGAAAGAATGGCTATCATCAAAAAATGAAGCAATAACAAATTCTGGCAGGGCTTTGGGGAAAAAGGAACTTAATAAGAAGGCATTAAGTAGTTAATAGAATTAGGTAAAAGTAGCAGAAAAAAAGACCAAAAGAGAATAAAAACCTAAGGAAAAAATAATAAAAACAGAGGCAAAAGATAGAAAAAAATAAAAACAAAACAATAAACATAGAAAATAGTCTAAAATTTCCCTTCATGTTTTTGGATGAGTGGTTTCTTTTAAGGCTTGTGTTATTGGAATCTAACAGATATGGGTGGGTACTAGTGAGTCACAACTATCTTATTTCCATGCCTGCTTTAAGCCACGTGAGTGCCGAATTCTGCTCACTTGTACCCCTGAGACTGGCCAGTCAGAGGTGCAGTGCCTGCCTCAGAATTATATTAACTCCAGGAATTCTGAGTGCTTGTGCCCCTCTGTGCGCCCCAAGGCACTATCTCTGTACTGTCTGTCCCCTTGCTCCAGAGGCCCTTCTTCCCTGAGGTGTATCTGTGGGCAGATGGAAAAAGTCAAGAGACCACTGAGTTCTGCTGTGCAGAAATCAGGCACAGCAAGGTGGGCCAGGCAGTCATTTAAGGTGGGCTTAAATGTCAGTACTTTCAGACCGAGCCATTCAGAAAATCACACATGACCAGCCGGGCTTCCCTCCAAGGAGAGTGGGGCCACTGTGTTCTTACAGCCTCAGGTACCCAACTGTGTAAACTTCTCAACTCTCCTGATCCTCCTGCTGAAGTCTCTCTTTTGTCCATTTTTAACCTACTCATTGTGGTAAGGTGACCCCAGACATCCTGAAATACAGTTCTTGTGGGACTTTTGACTTACTGGAAATCAGAATTTAATTAAAAAATATCCTCATATCAACTATAATCTTCCCTCACTAAACACAAACATAATTATAGTGGGGAACCTGAGTACCCCACTACAACACAATTCTATTACAATTGAAGATCAGCTAGGCAAAAAATCAACAAGAAATGTCAGAGTTCAACAAAACACTTGAACAAATGGACTGAAGAGAATTTAAGGAGTGTTCCACCCAAAAAAATACACAATTTTTCAACAGTCCATGGACCTTTCTCTAAAATAGAACACACACAAGTCAATAAAGGAAGCTTGAGTAAATGTAAAAGAATTGAAATTATACCATGCATATTACCAGATTATAGCCCAATGAAAGAAATCAAAGACAAAAAACAGGGAAAGTATACAAATATATGAAAATTAAACAACTTTGTTTAGTGAAATAAACAATGAGTTACAGAATTAAGGAAGAAATTAGACAGTTTCTAGAACTAAATGATAATGCCAATAGAAAACATCAGAACTTATGGGACACCATGAAAGGCATCCTAAGAGGGAAGTTTATGACTAGGAATGCCTACAGCATGAAAACAGAGTGAGTCCAAATGAATAAGCTACTGATGCATCTCAAGGTCCTAGCCAAAGAAGAACACTCCTTACCCAAAACTAGTACAAGGAAAGAAATTATAAAGCTCAGAGCAAAAATCAATGAAATTAAAACAACAACAAAACTCCCAAAGAATTAATGAATTGAATAATTGCTTCTTCAATAGAATAAAGAAACAGACAAACCCTCAAATAATCTAACCCTCAAAATGACAGCAAATATTCAAATCAACACAATTAGAAATGAGTCCACTTTCAAAGTAAAAGAATTATTAAAAACTATTTTGCAAACCTGAATGCCAATAAATTTAACAATTCAGAAGAAACAAATGTATTTCTAGATACAGAGAAATTGAAAGAACTCAACCAAGAAGGCTTTAAAACCCTTAGTAATACAGTAACAGGCAATTAAATTGAAGCTATAGCAAAACAAATAAACAAACAAACAAACAAACCAAAAAACCCCTACAAACTAACAAATGCCCAGGTCCATCCAGACACGATCAAAGACATTAGGGAAATTCTAACACCAATATTTCTCTTAAGACTTTTTCTGTTTGAGACAGAGGGTCACTATGCAGTTCAGGTTGTCCTTGAATGTACTATGCAGCCCAGTTTTGCCTCAGATTTATGGTGATCATCCCACTTCAGCCTCCAGAGTGCTGGGATTATGGGTGTGCACCACCACAACTATTTTTACTTACTTTTCTCTTTGCTGAGACAAAATACCAACACCCATGTTTTAAAGGAGGAAAGGTTTATTTAGCTCAGAGCTGGTAGAGGTTTCAGTCCATACTAGGTTGGCTCCAAGGCAGGGTGCTTTGGCAGGGGGCAGTCCTTCCTGGAAGCTGATATAACAAAGTCAAGAAGAGACAAGGGGGAGCAAGGCTCCTTTAGTCCTTTATATTGGATGCAGGCCACCTTCCGTAGGGCAATGTAGCATTCACATCCTCAATCCCAGCATTAGACTGGGAATCAAACACAAATACATTCTACCATCTCTAAAAAGCTCACATCCCATGGTGACGTGTGGCCTTGGGACATCCTGACACAAACCACAACACCCAACTCCACCCTAAGATTGTTAATGAAATTGAAAGGGAAGGATCATTCCCAATGTCATTTCTGGAAGATACTATTACCTGGATTTCATAACTAATCAAAGATCTAACCAAAATGGAGAAAGTTATAACAATCTCTTTCATGAATATGGACACAAAAGTCCTCAACAAGATTCTGGCAAACAGAATACAACAATTCATCCAAAAGATCATACATCATGACCAAGATGCCTCATGCCAGAGACACAAAGAAGGTTTGACTTAATGCAAATCAATAAATGTAATGCATCACATAAACAAACAAGGACAAAAATCATGTGAGCCTCTCAATAGTTGCCTAAAAAAACTGACAAAATCTAACATTTTATCATGCTAAAAATACTGATGAAAGTAATTATGAAGGAAAATTACCTCAAACTGATTAAATGAAATTGATAATAAACTCACTATCAGGATCATATAGATTGGGGAGAAAACAGAAAAGTTGCTCTCTCAAATCAGGAACAAGAAAAGGATGCCCACTAGTAACACTTGTGTTCAACATACTTCAGCACTTGAAGCATTAGTCAGAGAAAATGAACTCTAGACTAGTATCTCTCATCATGTACTAAACATTAGATAAGAGGAAAAAAATATATGTGAGAAAGATGTAAAACTGTCATTATTTGCAGATGACATTATCCCCTACATAGAAGATGCAAAAAAAGTACTGTAAGCCTCTTAGAATAAGTAAATTCAATAATGTAGCAGGATACAAAATCAACACATAAAAATCAATAGAATGCCTAAGGAAACCACTAAAGAAAAAATTGGAGAAAATAACATTCAGAATACCACCAAGAAAAATTAAATACTTAGGAATTGATCTAACTAAGGAAGTGAAAGAACTCTACAGTGAAAATTAGTTTATTCTAAAAGGTGGGGGGATGAATGAGGACATTAAGAAGTGGAAAGATATCCTTGTTCCTGGACAGACAGAAGGAAAGACTTCCAGTTAAGAAGTACGGGCTTCTGGAATTGATATTCATATTTAACACAACCTCAGTCAAAATTCTATCAACACTCTTCACAGGACTGGAGAAGACAATCCTAAAATTCATATAGAAAGAGAGACTCAGAATAGCAAGAGCAATCCTGGCTAAAGCAGGAGGCAACACAATCCTGGATTTGATTTTATATTACAAAGCTAGTATAATAGAAACAGCATGGTACTGGCACAAAACAGACACATGAATCAGTGGATCAAAATACAGTACACAGAAACAATCCAAAGCACATTCAACTACTTGATCTTTGACAAGGGAGCCAAAAATATACAGTGAAGTAATGATAACCTCTTGCATAAATAGTTTTGCGGAAATTGGCTATAAAACATGGAGAAAATGAACTCTAGACTAGCATCTCTCATCATGTACTAAATTAAAAGTAAAATAGAACAACTAAATGTTATATACTACAAACATGGTACTAATAAAGAAAATGACTTGGCTAAAGATTGACTAACACATATGCAGAATATACAGCATGGACATGCTGCCCAAAGGGGTTTTTCACAGCAAGATGGATGAGAGGGCACAAAATTCAATCACACCACTCAGAATGACATAGAGTTGTTTATTTCTGGACTTCTTCATTTAATATTTTCAGAATATTAAATGGTTGAGGAAAGGTAACTGAGACCATGGAAATCCAAGCAGGGATAAAACAGGAGTAATATATGTTTAAGATCTATCTATCTATCTATCTATCTATCTATCTATCTATCTATCTATCATCTATCTATCTATCTATCTATCTATCTATCTATCTATCTATCATCTATTATCTATCTATCTATCTATCTATCTATCTATCTATCTATCTATCTATCTTTTGGTATCAGGGATCAAACTCGTGGCCTTGAGCATGCCATGCAGGCACTTGTGCTGCTGAGATAAATCCCTGGCAGGATCTATATTTTTAAAACTATAAAACTTCAATAAAAGAAATGAAAGATTTAAAAAATAGAGACATCATTTTTCTTGGACTGAAAGACTGAAAATTGTTAAGATGCGACTTTTCTAAAATTTATCTTGACTTCAACAAAATTCAAATCATAGTTCCAACCAGAAATTTTTATGTGCAATAAATGATTTGCTGACAAAATGTATGTGAGAGGCAAAAAAAATAAAAATCAAAATTGATTTGAAAGAATAAAGTAAGAAAATCAACATTCTTTGGTTTTTAATCTTACTGTTAGATAACAACTATAAGGAAAATGGGCTTCTGGACAAAAGGTAGAATATACCTAAGAGCAGAGAGAATAGAATACCCTAGAGTCCAGAAAGGGATCCAATGATATGTCATATATTCATTTTTAACATGGATACAAGGCAATTCAATGGAATATAGACTTACAAAAAATGGTGCTGTGAAAATCAATTTCCAAATTCAAAAAAGAACATCAATTCATCCTTGTCACTGTCTAAAATAATAACTCAAACTGGATTGTAAAACCTAACATTATGCAGAGAAAACTCTCTATGGTTTGTTTCCCTGTAAAGTCAGAGAAGTCCCAGAGCAAAAATTAAGCATTATGAGGAGAAAGAGCCAAGGGAGGTGTGTCAGGTTCTATCTAGTAAAGCTGACTAAGGCCAGTGCAGAACAGGTTTTTGCAGGCATATCCAGAGATGAGATGGACAGAACTTACAAGGGTTCATCAGAAGTGTGCTCTTTTCAAAGGATGTGTTCTACTGCCATGAGATATAACAGGTTCAGTGAATTTGAAGTTGAGCCTATCAACAAACCAACCCTTCTTTTTTTATGTAAACCAATATACAAAGAATAAAAATATCAATCTACCTGGAGGTATTGATATGGATTAACACTGGAATGCTTGTTCTACACAGCTGGGCTGAGGAGACCTGTGTCTGAAATCTTGGAGAATTCCCTGGAGATCATGTAATATCTCCATGTCCAAAAGTAAATGTTAACAAAATCTATAAAACACAATAAAAAGAGGCAGGTGTGTGAAGCTGTCCCTGGAGACAGAGAATCTTTTAACTTGGAATTCTGTTTCTCAGCCAAGAATGGAGCTCTACGGCAGCCATCCATTTGCAGTAATTTGTGGGCCTGTTTGCATGTTAGAAAGAGCATCTTTAATAATCCTAAACATTCCTTAATGGGCTTAGAACAGTTTTCTCATGTTTGGATTTTGTTTGTTCCAAAAAAAGTCATTTGAACTATAAGGCAAAAGTGCAGCCCCCTAGGCTGAATGGTAAAAGGATTGGATTGATTTCTACCAGGAGCCCTCATTGCCCCAATGTAATAGGACTGACCCTGACCAGGCTGGAAAAGGTGAAAGCCTGATACTGTGGCTGAGGTGCAGCCATTAATTGTGTTGCATGGCAGGACTGTGGGATGAAGCACACTGAAGAATCCAACAGTTGAGAGATTCAGCACGCTGGTAGGCTGAGGGAGGAGGGTGACAATTTGGAAGCCAGCCTGGGTAACTCAGTGGAGCTATTGACATGATACATGGCATACCAGTACTAGATGTAAAGCCCCACATAGGTGATTATGACTCACCACAAAGTCGGATGGAACCATTAGGAGACTTTAATGTGCAGAACAAAAACAGAAACCCAAAACTATGTCCCAGTCTGATGCTGTGACCAGCAACAGCTCTCAGGATGCAGTGCACCAAAGTGGTACCAAGGCGCTAAGGAGAACCTAAATATTCCGAAGAAAGAACTTTATAAGAAAACTACCTGAAACAGCAAACCTGGCAACTTTCCCTAAGTGCAGAGAGTGCGCGCAATGGATCTTGGTGTGGAACGGAGAAGCCATCAGAGTCTAAATGTGGCAGAAGAGCAGATGGGTCCCTATGGCCTTGAGAAGACCCCTCGAGAAGAAGATACAGAGAAGAGGCCAAGGAGTGGGGAAGGAGCCTCAGCCCTGTAAGGAAACAGTGTGGAGATAGATGCAGCCCATGCCTCCTATGTGCCCGGCCTGGACTGGGATGATTGAGCGCAGTGCTCCTACCTGGGCGAGAGAGGCGCCCACAGCCGCTTTACCAGCCCAGCTTACTCCTCACGCAGAGACGGACCTCTGCAGTTCAGCTCGGAGCTATTTTCAGTCAACAGAGGCAGAGAAGTGTGCCACTGAGGCCGTGTTATCTGCCGATCCCTGCTCAGTGCATCGGCAGAAGCTCTGCCAGGACCGCCTTTTCTACTTCACTGTGCACATAGCACAAATCACTTGCTGGTTTGGCGGTGGCTTTGCGGAGGTTCTCAAGATCAAGCCGGCCTCTGAGCCTGCGCACAGGACTGAGCCTGCACACAGGACTGAGCCTGAGGATCCTCGACGTCGCGAGGAGATGAAGGTGCCTCCATCACGTCTTTGAAACAGCCTCACTGGCCTCTGGATTTTTTCTTCCAGCTAATTTTGTCTTCTTTGTAGAAAGAAGCAACATTTTATAATTTCACTGTATTGACTGGGGATACAGAGCAATCACTATATCCCTTTTTGACTTAATGAAGAATCCAAATGTGATGCTGATCTTGGTGATTTCTAGACAAGCTGATGGTTCTTTGTAGTTTGATATAATTAGGCAGAGATCATATATTCGTTTGTTTGTTTGAGACAGGGTCTTGCTATGTAGTTCACACTGGCCTTGGATTTACTCTGTATTCCAGGCTGGCCTTGAACTCCCAGGAATTCTCTTGCCTCAGCCTCTGGAGTGCTGGGATTATAAGTGTGCACTGCCATGCCTGGCTGGGCAGAGATTATTCTAGCAGAGGCTTTAAATCTACAGTTGATTTATTCGATGATTTACACTGGGGCTGGGGATGTAGCTCTGTGGTAGAGTGCCTGCCTGGCATGTGTGAGGATCTGGGTTTGGTCCCCAACATTACAAAAATAAAATAAAATACAGTAATAATAACAAAGAACAATTTAACATTGCTTTTCTTCGTCGGGATCCTAACCTTTTTTATTCTGAATCAGGCTGAATTGTGACATCTTAGCAAATTAAGAAAAAAACAAGTGGTTATAAAGATCTTTAGAAATTAAATCTCTGTTTTGGAGACTTTGTTACATACATGTATGTAAGTATTTTATTTTGATTCTAAAATAAGGACCCTTGAGCTTTCAATATACTTGTATTAGAAAAGAAAATCACCCCCAAATCTTAAGAAAGTCATTACTAGTTTTATTCCTTATTTTGTGACTAAGTGAGAATCCACTAGGGATTAGGTTTTGGTGATAAAATGAGATGAACAAGATGTGGTTCTTGTTGAATGTCATGGTTGTAGAGATTGTACATAAGCAAATTATTACATTAAATACAATATTATTACATTACAATGTATTACATTACAATGCTTGGTAAATACAGTGATTAAGTCTGAACACAGTTGTAGTACTATATGAGAAGCAAGTATAAGGCCCTGTTGCCTATGGGTGATCCCAGATAACTGGCCTGTAGCTTGATTAGACACCTATCAGCATGAAGCAGAGTTATCTAATTACAATCGTAAACCTGAAAGCTGATTGATCATAGATTTGAATTACTGCCTCTGTAAAGTCATTTGTTGTTAAAGACTTTTTAGTCAAACTGGTTTTCAGCTGTTGTCTTTGATATTACAAGGTCTTGGGAAATTTTTTGTTTGGTTGGTTTTTTTGGTCATTTTTTTTAATTTTAAAGAGAATAAAACAAAACGGAACAGAACAAAGAAATGAGAACAAAACAAAGCAATGCAATCAACACAGGATCTCTAAACGACTGGAAATCAACAAAGGCTAGCATGATGTCTCTTCTTTTCTTTGAAATAGTTGTCCATATAGTCACACATAATGAATTCAAACAAAGCAAAATAGTGTAACACTATCAAGACAAAACAATGACAAGATTACAAGCCTTCAAAACCAGACAATAGGAAAATCAACAATGGCTACCATAATGTCTCTTGTTCTCTTCAAAATAGCTATCCATACCTTCACCCATACTGAAATCAAATAGAAACCAGACTAAGTCAATAGAAAACAGACTAAAATCAATCAAAGTAAAGAATAAAAGTATTATTTGACTTCAAAACAAGATGATAGGAAATCAGCAATGGCTACCATAATATCTCATTTTCTTCTAAGTAGCTGTTGATATCATCACACATAATAAACTCAATTATTGTTAACTCTTTGGAAGAAGATCTAGATGTTATTTGGTTCTTTAAAAACAAGATGTTGGTATATACTCCAGGCTGACCTTGAACTTGAGATCTCCTGGATCAGTCTCCCAAGTGATGGGATTATAGGGCTATACTTTGAAGCCCCACTCTTGGGGAAGAATCTTAGATTTGATTTCTAAAAAGCCTTTTCATTTGTAATCATTACAGATATTCCTTGTTGAGTGACCTACCCACTTAAGCCCTGTGTGGACTTAGGACACGTGCATTGTTTGCATTCGTGACCCATTGCTCAGAGTTATGGCCCCTCTTTCATGTACATTTCTGTATGTGTTGTTCAAAGAGCCTCAGTGTCTTTTCCAAATTTTATTTTAAAGATAGTAAAACCCAACAAAACAGCACAGAATAGAGCCAATTAAAACAAAGCAGTAAAAGTGGTACAGAACTTTGAAGCAGGATGATAGGAAATCAACCATGGATACCAAAATACATCTTGTTATCTTCACAATAGTTGTCCATTCTGTCAGACATAGTCAAATCAAATAAAACAGAACAGAATGAAACCAATCAAAACAGAATATTGAATAAAACAAAACAATAAATCAGAACAAAACAGCAAGAACAATACTGGATTTCAAAAATAAGACAGAAGGAAATCCCTCATATTTGCTATATTGCATACCATTATCCTCCTAATAGATGCTCAGACCATCCCCACCCCCAGCCACACAAAGCTAATCAAACAATGCAAGCATTCAGTTGTTTTTGTATCTCAGTTGCTATCAACTCAGCCTGTCCTCTGAACCAGATGCTTGCTTATCAGGGCTGAGGGTGGGGTGGGATTTTTGATTCTCAGCCTAAATGCTGGACAGCTCACAGAAGGAGTGATTTAGCTTCTCTCTTCCTCGGCCCCACGTGGCTTGCCTCAGTGTCTTTTTTTTTGGTACATTATATCTTGTTTATATAGTACTGTAATTTTTGCTAATTGTGCTGCCCAGTACTGTAGCTTTATGTTCCATTATATATTACAGTACAGCATATAAGAGTTATACAAATAAAAACAAAGTCATCCCATATTTCTAGGTTCTTGTTGGATTGTTGAACAGATCTATTTGCACTCTCACTTCTTGAGTGTCTACTTTGTGTGCTTTAATTCTGTAACTTGAATAACTATTTCTAAAAGAACAATATGTAATTTATCAACTAGTGATTTCTTACTGTTTATCTTCTTTTCTTGAAATTCTGCAATATTTCTACCTTTTTCCTGTTTTTTTTCTCTTTAAATAAAAAACAACAACAAAGTCATCAAGTTGGAAAAAAACACAATAAATACAAGACCAAAGAGAATGCAAGTTTTGAAGAATGAAAATGTATATCACTAGATAAAGAAATGCATTCAGCTAATGATTGTCAAGTACAAGAGCAATGTGGAATGGGTAGATAAGGGAACACAAACTATTGCAGTGACCGAAAGAACATGGCATTAGTAGGAGTTCATCTCGCATTGCTTCCTTCCATTCTATTGGCTTATCTAGAACGTTAGAGCACAGAAGGCTGATCCTTCACAGCAGCGATGTTCATCATTCCCAAAGGTTGGTTACAGGGAGTAGCGTAGTATGAGATGGCCACCTGGAATTCTTTCCAAAGCATGTGTCATTCATCATGATACACTGCTTCAAAACCATCGATAATGTCTTCTGTAAACTTTAAAACTCCTAAGCTATTTTAAATCATTCAGTTCATTCCCTGAGTACTTTAATGGTTTTACCAGCCATCTGTGTTCACTCCTCAAAAGTACATTCCAGTCACAAAAGATTCAAGAGCATGCCCTAAAACAACACATAAGCATCCATCTCTGAGTTCTTGTGAATCCCCAAATTTATCCAAATATAGTCAAGTATACTCAGTAGCTGTACTAGGTCATTGCTGCAGGACTGTGAGAGAATTTGTCCTAGTGTGGTCCGGGGTATTTACTTTGTCTTTATTAGTTATTCCAGGATCTGACCTCCTCAGGGATGCAGGTTCCCTTAAGCCCAGAAATGGGTAGGATGAAGGACATGTAGCGCAGACACTGATTATGCTTACAGTGGCTGTGACTTCACATGCCCATACTGAATAAAGGGAGGAGGATCTCAAGTGAGAGCCTTAGAGTAACTCTCACACATGCTAGGTAAGTTGAGAAGGACAATGGGTGTCTAACCATTAATTGTCTC
>PVLA01019796.1:0-11520 GCA_004027455.1 Hydrochoerus hydrochaeris
AAAAAAAAAAAAAGAGAAGTTATATTTATTGTTTCTCTTAGGTATCAGAAACTGTGGCTGGCAGGACTTCACATATTTAACTGTATGTCATCTTACTTACTACTCTATGAAGTAATTCTCTTTCCAATACACAGATCAGGAAACTATAATTCAAAGAAATTATAAGAGAAATCTTAAATGACCTTTGTGGTGGAGCTGAGCTCACAGTTCTTCCACAACAGAAGTCACCTTGTTCTAAGATACAATTGCTGTTCTGGGCTGCCTGTGGGTGTAGCTCAGAACACTTGCTTGAGACCCTGGGTTTGATCACTGGTGCCACAAAACAGGATCTGTTTTCTCTGTGCCCTGCTTTTACCCAAGCACATCAATAGCACATAAAGCAACATGATACAAAAACATCCTGTCAGTTTGAGTCTTTTAAACTATAAATTAAAGAAAATCAATGAGGAAATGCATCCAAATGGGACAGAGACAAAAATCAGTAGCTTTAGTGAAATGGTTTAAATGAAGTATTGAACAACCCAATTCATGGCTCTTTATCTTTGTTTAGATCAGGAGGTCCTTGGAGTCTCTGATTACAGCCACAAAGTTGGCCATTCACATGACCTTTCAGAAGGCTGAAAGATCATCACTTAAGGTAGTCTGGATTATTAAGCCCTATACTGTATTGTTCAGGTAAAAATGCAATTAAATATGAAAATGCTAATGCATATAAGTGAAGGGATCTTCAGGTATCTTTATGTACTCAGTAAACATAATTTGCCTGACACTTAACCACCATGGTGGCTTAACTTTTAAACAGACCTATCAATATCAAGGGTTAATAGAGAGCCCAGATCACAAATCCACACATCTCAAGTAAAAGCCATATAAAAAGGATGTTGTTGGGGTGTAAAACCATGGGCATTGTCCAAGAATAGAGCCTAGTGTAAATGCAACTTTAGTTGTTTCACTTTATTACCCTACTACATGAAATTACAGCCAAATTATTTCATGCAAATTGATATGGGAGAGAGCAAGCCAGGCCCTGGAGCCAAGACCTAACAAAGCCTAGTTCCTTGAGCACCATTCAGCCCCCCTCTAAAGGAGAAGGAAGTTGTAAGAGAAATAGGAACTTCATCACCCACTACCAACATTCTTCCTGGAAAAAATGAGAAGCTTTGAGAAAAACAAGGCAACACTTGAGACAAAAAGGCAATAATAAAAATTGAGAGGTTGCTGTGAATAAGGTGAAGCATTTAACTAGCTTTCTAGGCACTATGCACCATTCTTAGGGTAGAAAATCTGCAACAGCAACAAAAAATTGACCTAGAAGCTCAACACTTTAGGAAAGCAAAACTGGTAATGAAATAGCTTACTCTAGCCCATAGTTATTTTTTGCTTTCTGTATTTTCATGTAATACATTTTATTAGTTAATGTTCCACACCCAGCAAGGGGTTTCTATCTATGGTCTGCCACCATTTTCTCTGAAAATTCAAGAACTTGAGCTGGAGATTTAGCTCAGTGGCTCAAGCGCCTGCCTGGCAAGCATGAGGGTTAGGGTTAGGGTTAGGGTTAGGGTTAGGGTGTTTGGCCATATAACTTTGGCCAATGGGACATTCACCCACCTGACCCATGTAGGGACTTGAAAGTCATCCGTATACTGGCACCTGCTCTCTTGGAGCCCCTGGAAACTTTTCTACCACCATATGGAAAGCCTAGGAATATGAGCTAGAAAATCAGAGATGGAAAAGGGGAGGTGCTCCCAGCTGAGAAATAAGCATTCCCAGCAGAGCCCCCAGTACTAACTAACCCCTACTGTACCCAGAAGCTGGCCACAAACCACTGAATGAGCCCACCTAAGCAGAACTGCCCAGGCGATCTCAGTACAAAGTGCTAATTTCCAGGCTCGTGAAGTAAAAAACTATTGTTTTTGAAGTCACTAAGTTAGGAGTGGTTTGTTACACAATGAAAACTAATGTGGGGGGAGGGGTCTACCAGATACATATTTTTAATATTTGATAAATGAGGTTAAATTGGAATGTAAAGAACCTTATCTATCTTCTCTAACATGAAAGAAAAATGTGATTATAGCCCATAACTATCTCACAGGTCACATTTTTATAAAACAAAGATTTTGGGGAAAAAATCAAAATAGCAAAGATAGCAGCTATGCTCTGATTACTGTTCTGTGATGGCTTTAGGTGACCTGAAATACTGTAGTTGGGGTTTGTTGTTTGTTTGTTTTTGTTTCTGTTTCTGTTTTGTCTTTTTGAAACAGGGTCTCACTATGAAGCTCAGGCTGGCCTTGGGCTCACTTTGCAGCTCAGGCTGGTCTCTAATTTACAAATGATTCTCCTGCCTCAGCCTCCCAAGTGCTGGGATTAAGGAGTGCACCACCAAATGACTTCTCTAGATTTTCTTTAACACCTGTGTGGTGTGTGCTATATTTTAGAAAAATACCTTTGGTAATTCACTTAAGTGGCAGCAGACCCAGTGACAGTCCACTTAGGAATTTTCTCTTCAAGAGCTGTCAGTTCTTCCATTGAGGTGACCGTGGTGGCAGGCACATTAAAACACAAAAAATAAGCATGGCTGAGTTCTTTCTTTATATTCTCCTGTAGGCAGTGAGGCCAGGTCACACTTGCTCCACCTCCAACCACATTAAAACACTGCTGTTCCTTGTAGACAAATTTCCCTGCCCGGCCCTGCTGTTATCCCAAACCACCATCACTGCTCAGCAGTGGCCGTTTCCCTACTCATTTCTCCTTGGTCCAGGCCTCTCTCCTCCGCCTTCTCTACAAGACCAACTGTTTTTCTTTTCCAATTTCTGCATTTCTTCCTGAGAGAGGTTTTTCCTGAATATTCTGCCTATTTTCTCTTACCTTCTGAACTTCATCACAATGTATGATTATATGAATTGTTTATTTGCTTATAGCCCATATCACCCAACCCTGTAAACCCCAAGGGGGAAGAAATCCCATGAGACACCTAGCATGTTACCTAGCATATTTTAGGGGAAGTCAACCAATGTTAACTGCATGAATGCTTTTTTCTTAAATATAAATGAGAAATAGCTCAGGGAAATACCAACCTCCTTAACAAAATTTGTGCTGCCATCATGACAAACTGGGTCACTTCACAGCACCCTGTGGAGCTTCATTAGGGCTCTTGCTAACTTCCACAGAGCTGAGGGCCCCTTGCTTTATGCTTCTGAACATTATGGACTTTTCCACTGGCCAGGACAAAAGACTCAGATTACTTTTTTTTTTTTTTTTTGTACCGGGAATCAAACTCTTGACCTTGCACTTGCCAGGCAGGCACTTGTGCAGCTGAGCTAAACCTCCAGCCCACACACAGTAAAATTTAAGTCCTCTGGTCTTTACATTCACCATCGTTTTCTGGCTCAAACTCCACACCAATTTGTGCAGACATTGTTGACCAACAGAGAACATAACCTCCAGTTTTGGTCTGCTTTCTGGTACTATAACAAAATACCTGAAACCAGGTTCTTTATAAAGAATATAAGCTTATTTGACTGACAGTTCTGGAGGTTGGGAGGTCTTAAGAGCATGGTGGCTATACCAGCTCAGCATCTGGCAAGGGTCTTTCTGCTGTATCATAACACAGCAGAGGGTAACATAGGGCAGGACACTGATTGTGCTAGAGAAAGGTCACTTTTATAATAAAGTCACTCGTGGATAACCAGTTAACCCATAAGTCAGTCGACTCAATCCACTACCAAAGGTCCTGCTGGTCAAATACCATTAACTTTAACTTTGTGGATTCAGTTTTCAATACATGAAATTTGAAGGACACATTCATATCATAATACTTCCCTTTCTCCCAGGGCATTTTCACAACTATCTTAAGTGCTGGGCATTCTTATTTTTAGAGGCTCTACTCCTTCACTGTATCAAACATATTAAAATCTACATATGTCCTACAATTAACACAACACTTTTGCTGTAAAATACATTTGAAAAGATTGTTATAACTTTGTTCATGGAATTTTTTTTGCTATAATTAACAATTGGCTGTTTACTATCTTTTATCAATCATTAAGCATACTTATAAAAGAGGAAAAGCTAACTTGCAAGTAGCTTATAAATGTACAGAGGTTTTTATTCTAAATTTAAATTTAAGAAACTCCGAAGTATGTTTTTCAGACACAGAATCAAATGTTAATGATTGGTATCAAGTTTTTAGTTCTCTTTTGGAGTCAATTTTTGGAGTCAAAATGTAAAAATGTTTTGAAATTGTTTTGCTTATGGACTCTAAGAACTCAGAAGAGGTTCCCTTCTTTCCTACTTATAGAAACACAAACTCTTCCACTATACATTTAGTTCATCATTGCCTAAGTAATACAATAACTAAGATAAATAACAAAGACTAACTGAAGAGTCTGTTGTGTTATGGAAACTGGGTTAGTATATTATATGTCATTACTTTGTCATTTACTTAACCAGGGAAGATGGTTGCATTTTTAAAAATTATCACTATAAAAAATGTTCATCATATAAAAATTGGAAAATGTAGAAAAAGGTCACTAGAAATAAGCTGTGGTTGTAGATGCCTATAATCCCAACATACTTGAAGCTGAGGGAGGAGGATTGCAATTTTTAGCCATTCTGCGCAACTGAGTGACTTAGAGAAACCCTGTCTCAAAACAAAAAATAAAGATCTGGGGATAAAGCTCACTTCCAGGGCTCTGAGTTCAACCCCCAGTACCACATGTATAAAAATATGTGAAATATATTCTAAAAATCATCTATACTTCAATAGTTCTTCCAATATAGCACTGTCCACATTGGCATATTTTCTTTCCTTGTTTTAAATATGTGCATACACATATCCAAACTATATCTCATAAAAATATATCCTATTTTTGGGTTGAGGATTTAGCTCAGTGGCAAAAGCACCTGCCTGGTAAGTGCAAGGTCATGAGTTCGATCTCTGGTACCAAAGACAAAATATGTACATATATTTTGCACATATGTTTTCATTTTGGCTTAGTTACTTTTCTTGTTGTTGACATAAAATACCCAACACCCAAAGTTAAAGTAGAAAATGTTTATTTGGCTTATAGTTCACAGAAATTTCTTACCGTTCACAGAGGTTTCAGTCCATAATCAATTGGCTCCAAGGCATGGCAGAGGGACAATAGTTCATGGTGAGCGGAAAGCAGCAAAGCACAAAAGATGGCCACAGCCCCTTCTGTCCCTTTGATCTTATCCAGCCCACTTAGGGTGAGTGGCATTGACACCCTAAATCCTAGTGCCCTTGAGCCAGCATTGTACCGTGAATTGATCCCAGTGTCACACACTCTGGGTCCAGCCACCTCTGACCTCATGAAGCTTTGGGGGGGGGGGTCTAAACACAAGCCATAACACACTGGCATTAATATCAATGGTTATTAATAGTTAATAATGTTTAATGGCTATGTCAGTATACTGTGTGTAAAAATATCTTTTTTAAAAAAATTTTATTTAAAGGGATAAAACAGAAAATGGAGAGAAATATTACACAATTTCAGAAAAAAAAATAAACAGTACGAAATCCCTAGCTGATAAATTACATATTGCTCTTTTAAAAATAGTTGTTCAAGTTACAAAATTAAAGCACACAAAATGGACACTCAAGCAGTGAGACTGCAAACAGATCTGTTCAACAATCAAACAAGAACTAAGAAATATGGGTAACAATCCTGCACACATAAATATATATGCAGTTATATCTTTTATGGCACTTCCTATTTTCTCTTTTTTACAATAGCAATTATACATTTTTTAATTAAAGAGGAAAAAAAACAGGAAAATGGTAGAAATATTACAGAATTTCAAGAAAAGAAGATAAACAATAAGAAATCACTAGTTGATACATTACACATTGTTCTAAAATACCTTTTTAATTTTATTTATTTTTTTGATGCTGGAGATCCAATCTATGACCTCTCTTGTGCTAAGCATGCACTCTACCTGAGTTGGCTTCTTTTTTGTTTGGTTGGTTAGGTTTTTTTTTGGAGACAGAGTCTTGCTATGTAGTTCAGACTGCCCTTGAATTTGCTAAGTAGCCAAGCCAAGTCTGGCCTTGAAATTGAAGTGATCCTCCTGGCTCAGCCTCCTGAGTGTTGGATTATAGCTGTGTGCCACTACACTTGGCTTCCACCCTGGAAACAGCAATTTTGCTGATAAGTAGTATTTTGCCATGTGGATCTACTATAATTCACAAAATGTTGACAATTTCTGTTTCTACTTTACAGGTAGATGTGATAAAAGATATAATGCCCTGGAGCTTGATTCCTCTTCCCCACACAGCTTCCTGTCTCCCAAGGAAGGCAGTTCAAATTCTCCAGCTGTTCTTGGACAAGAGACAGTTGGGAAAATGATTAGCCTATGTGTCATCTCCTTCGTGTCTATCTTCTCCCAGTTCCATCTCCCCATGTCTGACCAACCAAATAGGTATCAACTCACTGGCCAATTCCTGGAACTGCTGTCTCTGTTCAGGAAGTCCCTGCTAGCTACAGAAGGCCTTCAAATGTTAAATTACAGAGGAAAACCCCAAATGGTTATAGCCCAACCCCAGGAGGAGTCGAGATTGTACAGGCAGGCCCTGGGGACTCCAGATAGTGAACTACGCTGCATTGCATCACAGTCTTCACAAAAACAATTCACGTGTCACAGCTGAAATTTTGGAGCCTACTTCCTGTGTTTGGATGCCACTTATTGCCTTTTGGTAAGTTTGACAATATATGTACTTTAGTAACGGTCTTGCATAATAATAATTTTGAATGGCAAGACACCACAAAAACTGAGTAAAATCATCCCACATCTTGCTCTAATTTCCACATCCAGCAATGAAAAAACAAAAGCTTCCCAATAATATTTTTAAAAAGGCAGTTACTGAGTCTTCTCTTAATGTAGAATATTAACTTTAGTTATTCAATTGAAGAAGTGCTTTTCATTTGTTTCTTTGTTTTTGGTTTGGGTTTTTTTTTAATGAAAAGGGTAATATAAAAAAAAGCACTAGAGTATTGTATTTTAGCTTTTATTTCTGGTTGCATGCCTTAATAATAACACTTTCAGCAGACTGTTGTTTTCTTTTGGTGTTGGTGATTCATACCAATTTATGATAGTAAATAATATGGTTTATAATAAGAGAAGACAAAAACAAAACCACAGGAACGAGAAGCCTAAACAGCTAAGTATTCAGAGCCTTTCAATCTTTCCAATGTTTCCTTCTTTCTTCTTAGTGAACTTTGCTACTGGAGCATTTCTGGAGCTATAATGGCTTTGGCATCTGGGGGAACAATAGCCAAATAGTTCAAATGTGAAGGGGTGTGGCTGTGGGGACTGCAGAGAAAGAGAGTACAGCTCAACACAACCCTTCCCTTCGTGAGGTCCTGCTCCCTTGCTCCTCCTTCTCCAGCCAATGCCACCTGTCAGGTCCCTTGGGGAATGCTGAAGGCTTGGATTCTCCAATCCTTGACAACACAAGCAACTCGAATTGGGTGCTGAGCCAAGACAAGCAAGACAAATGCACAGTTCCATTATTGCACAAGCACCAAAGAAAAACTGCAATCAAATTGTTAGGTTGCTAAATCTATCTACACAGTATATAGCCCTCCAATTTGCATATTATGTTTAACATAGCCTAGTTTCCCAGTGAAATATTTATAAGTGCAGCTTTATACAAACATTTCCTGGATGGGGTAGCTATCTACAAATTTGTTATGAGAGATAAAAATTTCCCTTTTCATCGATTCACCAAAACTTTGCCTTAGGTGCAATGGGAAAGGGAGAAAATTAGGCTCTAGAAGCAAGTTACCCTACAGATCCTGCCTTCCAAGAGTTCCTTGGCCTGTGATTGTAGCTCAGTGGTAGAGCACCTATGGAGCATGTACCAGGCCTAGGGTTCCATCCCAGCACTGAAGGAAAAAAAAGTTACAAAGAGTTTCTTATCTCTAACAAGTAAGCAAGTCATGTTTCTCTATAGCTAATGTATATAATTTGAGAATCAGACTCCTTGTGATTCTAGAAATCATGTACTACAAGTGTTCTCCACTGAACACAAAGATAATTCAAAAAGGTTTGGGCAAAATCATTTAATGTTGTATTTGTGAACAACACTACATTAAATGTCACCAAAGCAAGTCATCTCACCCCAGTTCTGTCCCTTAAAAGCTGCAAGTCTCCTTCTTGTCCTCCTTGGAATTTCATGTCCCTGCCTGTGGCCTGGTCTGCCCCTCTTAGGCATGACATTGGCCTCTCTCCTATGTGAAACCCTGCCTGACAATGCTCACAGGTATCCATTTCCTCTTGCTGTAGGCTCATTCAGCACTTTGCCATCACTAAATTTGGTTTCTCAGTATTTGCAGCAAGCCCTACTTCTTGATTTATTAATAGACAATTAAGCATAATAGAGGTATTGTGAAACAAATACAGTGGTATGGAAGCACTGAAGTGGAAGGATTAATTTCAACTAGGAGGATAAGGAAGCACCAGAAAAAGATGATATTGGAGCTGTTTTCAAGGTTAGGATCAGGTAAGGGTTTATGTACAGTAGTGATGAGAAACAATAATCAATGCTAACCTTTCAAACCTGTGTCAGTGAAAATCTGTTAAACGAACTTCTAACTACATTAACGGAAAGACACAAATGCCATTTCCAATATAATATAGGCACGCTTTGGTACTCAATTGTTTTAAAACGGGGTTGAATTTAGTATTCAGCAAGCTTTGATGGGAAAATTTTGTCCCAGTACTTGTCCTGTGTCTGGCATTTAGTGCTCAAGATAGAACTTGATGTCGATTGTCTTGTCACTCACTAACCTTTCCAGCTAGCACAATTTGTACAGAGGTACACTGTATAAGAAATGAAGCAACTTATGGAATGAGGGAAGATGCCAAAGTTGGTTTTAGACACTTCAAAAATGATACCTGTGGACAAATCATGCAGACATGTTTTTTTCTAAGGTCCCGGAAGAGTTTATGGGTTATTGGCAAACATGCTACATTTTACCTCATGATGTATGTCTCACAAATGGCTTTCGTGGCCATTATCTACTAGTGATTTGATTCTAACAAACATCCTATAAGTGACATTTGTGTCAGTGTATGCCTATTAACACAAAGATCCTGAGGTTCAGGGGAGGCAAATTACTTGATCAACTAAGTAGAAGAGCTGCAGGTCAAGCCCATGTCTTGTCACCACAAATTTAGGTTTTTTTTTTTTAATTGTCCCACTAAGAGTGGTGATGATTGGTGGCCAGGAACAGATACCATTTTGGACAAAGTAAGGTATAAAGCACAAGTAAGCTACTAAAGACAAGAGGAGTTCTGGGCAACGTTACCTTTAAAGAACATCTGAAGGAAGAAGAGGCCCAAATGAAACTGAGCACCTGATGTGACACACACAAAGGGACAATGGTTTGAGGCCTTTATCTCTGGGATAGAACCAAGCACCCTACAAGAATATAGTAGGTACCCACTATACTTGAGTGCAGTAATAACAAATCACACCCTCACCCCGTGGCTGAGTTCAAGCAAAGGCCGTTCAATGGACAGCCAGCTTTCAGACATACTTGGAAAGGCCAGTTTCCTGAGGTGGGCCAAGTGCCCAGCAAAAGAAAGGCCATAAAGTAATGAAAACGGCCAACAGATTTCCATGCTAGAAGGCAAGTGTACTGGAACAACGGAAGGGATAGCAAGGAACAAGGAAGTGGCCTCAAAGTAGATGGTGCAGTTTGGGGCATGATTCTCCAGGCCAGGGCATGCACTCCTCCTGAGGAATCCCAGGAGAGCACGGGACACCAGTTCAGTGTGTTAGGGGAGGCGTCCTTCTCAATGACAGGCAGTGTGGGAGGCTCAATCCACGGTCCCAAAAGCCTGACAGGTGAAGGCCAAAGAGATGGAACTCATTTCAGGGATTCTTTGGAAGGCGGCGGGCAGCGCGCCAGGTCCTTCCCCCAGTGCTGGGGTGCAGCGTTTCAGTTTCATGCCCTGCCCCTGCCCCTGGCGCTGGTAAGCAGCGGATCCCAGGGCCCCTCCTTTCTCCGGACCCACTGAGTCTGCCGGGCTCCTCCGCGCCACCCCCACTCTCCTCACCCTCTCTGGGGAGCAGAAGAGGGCGTCGAGCCCGCACGCCCTGCCCCCCCACCTCGCGGCTGGCCCCGCCGCTGGGCCCCTCTGCACGGAGCTCGCGGGCGCACGGGTGGCAGACGGGACTCTGGTAGCGGTGAGCGGGAGCCTGAGCCGAGGGCGCAGCATAACGGTCCCGCGGCCGCGCCCGCCCCGTGCGTCATGACGCCGCGCCCAACGCGGAAGCCGCTCGCGGCGCGTCTGGTCCAGCCGCGGGCTGAGCGCGGAGCCGCGGCGGGCGCGGGAGCCGGGCCGGGCGCGAGCCGAGCGAGCGCAGCCTGCAGCCCCAGCCTGGCCGAGCGCGCAGGCGACGACAGCGAGCGGAGCTGGGCACGGCGCGCTGGGGCTGGGGCCGCCGCCGAGGGGACGCGGCTGCTGGCCCGGGCCGGGGTGTAGAGAGGGCGGGTCCCCGGCCTTGGGAGCGCGGCGCTGGGGAGGACGGAGGCGGCGGCGGCCGTGGCGACCCCCGGCAATCTGGGGTCCTCCGTCCTGGCTAGCAAGACCAAGACCAAGAAGAAGCACTTCGTAGCGCAGAAAGTGAAGCTCTTCCGGGCCAGCGACCCACTGCTGAGCGTTCTGATGTGGGGGGTCAACCACTCGGTAAGGCTGGGCTGCGGCGCGCGGTCCCCTTCCTCCTCCTCCGTCTCCTTCTCTTCCTCCTCACTGCCCTCGGCTCCGGGTGCAACTGAGCGGGCCGGGTGCCGAGCCAGCTGGTCCGCGGGTCCTGGCCCACGGGCTGACCGCCCGCCCCAGTGTCCGTGGCCCCACGAAGTGCGCCCTCGCTTGCGGGCCGCCTAACACCTCTCGCGCCCTCTGCGGACCTCGGGCCGGACGCCGGCTTCGGGATCCGCTCCGCGTCCAAGCCCTGCGCCCTGCGCCTTGGAGTGCCTTTTCCGCTCGCCCGCACGGTCGCCCGCGGGTCGGTGTCCGCAGTCTAGAAAGTGGGAAGTTTGTGTGGGGTACGGTTCCGCCTCGGGTGTCACCGCCGCCGGATCGGGGCGCCGCAGCCGAGGTGAGGGGCAACCGTGGCCTCGGCCACGGCCAGGGGAAACTGGCCAGGGCGGGGAGGAGCGTGAGGAGCCTGCAGCAGTAGGACGGGGCCAGGCTCCTAAAGACCCTGGAGGTTTGAGATAGCAGTTTTAGCGCTTAGGTCCCTTTTTCCTTTAAAGGCAGTGTTAGACGTAAGGAGGGGTTTTGGGGAGAAGCAGCCAGTGTGACAGTGGCACTGGCAGGGAGCATCCTCTGCGCTGCTCTCGCATGGTGCTGCTGCTGTGCCCGCCGAAGGGCCCTTGGCGGGGACGCCCCCCCCCCCCCGCCAAGCCGAAGTCGCCGCTGCGGAAGGGCGCCCTCGGAGGTGACTGTGGGGCGGGGTGGGGGCAGGGTTCGTTCTGCAGGGCTCCC
>PVLA01019797.1:0-11518 GCA_004027455.1 Hydrochoerus hydrochaeris
AATTCTCCTGTCCCTCCCCACTGGCCTCCCCTCTTCTCTCTGGTCCTTTCCTCTTTCCTGTGATGCTGGGGACCACCACATGCCAGGAAGCTCTCTGTCCCTCAGCAATGTCCTCAGAAAGGAAATTTTATGCACATTTCCAGAGGGCCAGATTTTCCAATTTTCTTGAATGCCCAAGTAATGAGCCTTTATAAAGATGTATTTCTCTAAGCAAAATTTAAGCACACTTTAGATCAAACAACTCACCGACATCCACAAGATTTCTGGGCTTCTACTTAAGAGTTTGGAGGTCACGCTTCCTGCCTTTCGTTTCACTAGTTCTTCTGGTTCTTTACCGCCCTGTCCTAGTTTCTGCGCTTCACCAGATAAAGCCATCACTGGAAATATACAGGTGCTTTTCAGTATTTTCAGTCTTGAGGAAGACACATGAGAGAATCTTAGTGACAGTCTCCCTTTGTTGTGACAGCTCTCATTTAAGTTAAATAGATTTTTATTCCTTTTAATCTTTACCTCTACTGTAAAATAAGCAGATGAGAAACCCCATGCAAAATAAATGCATACTCTAATGAGCACTTGGACAGCAAACTTTCTTCTAGTAACCTCCTAAACCAAGACACAGACTTGCCCAGCTTCTCCGCAGGTCTTTCCAGTGCCTTCCCAATGCAAACTCCCCTTCCTCCACGAGCACCCTCCATCCTTTCTATATAGGGCAGTAACCCAAATGTACACTCATCAACATTGTATTTTTCCACATTAAAAATTTTTCTGAATGTAAGACTCCCCAAATCTATACTTGTTCACCCTTCCACCGTTTCATTTCCGTGTGATTTACCTATTAAAGTAGTGGAGCTAGCTGGCTGTGTTGGGCATACATGTAATCCCAGCACTCTGGGAAGCTGTAGATCACAAACAAGACAATCACAAGTTTGAGCCCAGTTTGGGCAATTGAGCAAGACCCTGTCCCAAAAATACAAAAAATAAAAATTTAAAAAGGGGCTGGGTATGTAGCTTTGTGAGAAGGCCCTGAGCTCAACCTCCAGTACTAAATACACACACACACACACACACACACTCCATACACACCTCAAAACTGGAGCTATTTGATTTGCAGTTTCACAGTTGAACTCCACTGTTTTCACACTTAAGGTCTTAGAGTGTGTATGTAGTCTGACTGGTTCCTCTGCCCTCTGTATTTCCTGTAAAGCAGCAGGTGGACTCAGTCTTCAGACTGAGCATTTATCTCCTTGGGTGAAAATACAGTTAGGTGTGGTCTTTCCTCATGGTGTGGGCATATCATATTTGCCTCTTTGTGACTGTTGATGTCTAGATCCATTAATTCATTGGTGGCTGCAAAATGGTGGTGCTAAAATCTCACTACGTCTTTTGCACTTACTAGTCAGAATACTTTTAAAAGGGGGTATATTTCACCGTTTAACTACCAATGTTGCCATTCAGATAGACAAAGCAGAATATTGCTTGGTTCTTTGTTCCTAGTTACCAGTGTCCACGATAATTAATGGGTTCTTGTTCTCCTCTGAAGGTGAATAATTATTTTATTTTTAAGATAATATTATGATGAACTCATGGATTTCAATGTACTGCAAGGATTTTAACCAATCACAGTTATTACTTTTTTGGAGCTTGAACTGCCCTATCTCTCCCCAGCAGAATCTTCTTCAAGTTGATTTCTGAGCCGTTTTGTTATATCCTAGAAATTCTTGCTAACTTTCTTGATATCTAATATCTGATGTTTCAAGATCATTTTTATACTTCCTGCCCTAGACATGGAATCAGTCATGTTTCCAAAGTCCTGGTTTCTGTTATTGGGAAATGTGATTTCAAGATGACAATGTGGGTGCTAATTTGTAGTATTGCTGGAGTGGTTACTATTTCTAGGACTTTTGAATAGTGGAGCCTGGAAATCTATCTATTCCTAAGTATACATATAGATGTAATTTTACAGATGTGATTCCCAAAGGCCCCACCTCCTAAGTCCATCACCTTGGGACTTAGGATTTCAACGTGTGGATTGTGGGGAGAGACAAACTTTCAAACCATTATACCACAGATACTTCATTTACTTTATTCCCCAAGCTCAGAAGAACAATGCACACATTACCACCACCAACATAATTACAAAGACCACCTTACAATGTTTTTTCATATGCTCTTTCCTCTCCTACTCCATTGTCTACTCTGCCATGTCTGTATCATATCAGCACACAGCCTTTAGGTATAATGCTCCTAACACTCATTTAGGATTCATTATTGAGGTACCTCTGTCTGTAGTGTCACTAGTCCTTATATTAATGCCTCCCTGTTCATTTTAATTTTCTGAGACTTATTTACTAGTTGATTCTTCAGGAAGGGCTAATTACAATATTCTCTGAGATGGTGTATATTAATAATTTTGTTGTGTGCATTTTATATGAACCTTTAAATATTAATTAACATTTTGTTCCTTGATTCTCTTACATCTATTATTCCACTTTCTTTGGCCTAAAGTATTGCCAAAAACTATGCTGATGATATGAAATACATTTTTTTTTCTTAGAAATAGCCACAAGTGATTTGGTCTCAATACTTTTCTGTTTCACATTCTCATTCATTTAACTGAAAATATGTCTTGATGTTGTTTGTTCTAGCTTAATATTCTCAGCTAAATAATATGGTTTGTCAACATGTAATTTTATTTTTTTATTTAAGAAAATTTTTCTTAGATTTTGGTTTCTCTTTTGTCTGTTTTGCTTTCCTTCTTTAGGGTTTCTTGTTGTAACTGATTCTTCTTTGTCCATCTTTTTCAACATATGTCATTTTCTTTCAACTTTTTAATCTTTTTCTTTCTTTTTATTTAAAAATTTCCTGCTCTTTAATCTTTTATTTCTCTTAAGACTAGTCTGTTTTGTTTGTTCTTCTGCTCCTTATAATTTCATTTCTGAAATTAGTTTTATTTCTAATTGTCTCTTGAGTTTTGTCATCATATTTCTTAGCTTTAAATTTTTGGATTAATATTTTAAAAATGTATTTTAAGCCCTTTGAAGTATGAATTTATAGTTTTGGTGTGTTTTGTGAGCATGCCTTTCTGGTATAGGGATAATATTTGGGACTTTTTCATTTCCCTTAGAAAGAACTGCAAGATATTTGGTCTCCATACTTTTCTGTTTCTCATTTTTTTGTGAAATGGTTTTCCAAAACCTTTATTTTTTTTAAATTTAATTTAACTATTCACTTATTTATTTTGGTTTTTGAGACAGAGTCTTGGCTATATATTTATTCTTGGCTGGCCTTGAAATTCCTACAGTATGTAGCTCAGGCTGGCCTCAAACTTACAACAGTCCTCCTGCCTCAGCCTCCCAGTTGCTAGGATCACAAGGGTACACCACCATGCCCTGCTTAGGTAGGACATTTGTTTCCAGGTGGCTCTTCTAACTTATAAAACTCCCTGGTCTTTTGTTCTGATGGGTTGAAGGGTCAGGTCACCTTGAAACAACTTCTTGTTCTGTTCTCCCCTGCCACTTTTTACGGGGGATAGAACCCGGGGTCTCCTGCAAGCCCTGAGCTCCACCATCAAACTCTACCCCACCATTCCTCCTCTGCTGTCCACTGAGCCCCCTTTCCTGTCCTCCTATTGATATAGGGAAAGAAACTCCCAACCTGCTAGATGTCTGGTACGAGTTCGCGTTCTCTAAAATTGAAGAATGAATTTTAGGAACAATGGAGGTTTAGAGCAGAATATATTTCTTGAGAGGAAGAAAACTTCTGCCTGAGAGAGACAGAAGGGGACTCTAGTGGGTTGTCAAGGACCCTGACTTTCATTTAAGGCTCTTTATAGAGAAAAACCACAAAGTGAGGAGAGTGCAAGGTGGGGAAAACATGGGAACTCTCAAGGTGGGCATGAGGTGGGACAGAACTATGGTCAACCGATAAGATTACGAGTGTAATTGCTCAGGTAAAATCAATTAAGTTGGGATTAAATGGGGAAATGAGTCATGTAGCAAGAAAGTGGGCATGAATACAGAATAGGGCCTTTTCTTGTAGGAGGTTGGGTTTGTGGCTCCTTCTGACTTCCTCAAGGTGACCAATATCTGTTTACCCTGATGTTTATCCTTAGGAAGTATGTGGGTGCATTTATTGCATCTTTGGTGTTGAGGCCTGGCCCACAGCAGGAGGTGTCTGTCTCCTCCAAGGTTGCAGGGTACCTGGTCTTCTGCACTGGCTCCTTGGAGGGTGCAGCCCTGTCTGCTGCCCATGGTATTTCTATCTAACTGAGCTGTCTATAACACCACTGTCCCTGTCCGGCTGGGTTTTGACTCCCTTGGTACAGCAATGCTCTTCAGTGCGTAGCGCTGCCCAGGTGGGGCAGGCAACTCGCTCTGCATGCAAGCCTGGCCACCCACATCCCAGCAAGGCCAGCACTGGCCTGGTCCCTCCCTCTGGCCCGGGCTTCCCTGTCCTCTCCCCAGCTCGTTGCAGTGGCCGCTGGTGGTTTTTCCCCTGAAGTTGGTGTGGATGCTTTGTAACCTAAGTCTCATTGTAAATATCCCTGGCTTTGGTTTCACCAGTGTATTTCTGTGTTGAGATTTGGATTTAAACCTACACTGTTACCACCATTATCTTCCCAGAACACACTGAACAAAGGGAACTAGTCTCCCCTAGTCCTGTTTTTCACAAGAGTCAGAAATGCTGAATTGCTTTTAACTGTCAAGCTTTGATAGTTTTATATCGCTCATTCAGGATTTAGGGAACCTTGTCTCAATGTTATTAAAACCTCAAACAACTGTGTGATCTCATACTTTCCTAGCCTGCTTCTGGTATGATTAAAAAGAAACTTTCTGGGCCCTAGAGCCAGTTTAAATTAGGTGTCTTAAGCATTAACAGAAACCAGCTTTTTATATAAAACTTGTGCAAAGCAATTTATAAGCCAAGTATTACAAAAATAATCTTATTGTTGTAGAAAAGGAGGTCTATTTACAGCGTTTTCATATACATTAGCTCATTTAATCCTCGAATAACCCTCCTAGGAAGGCATTGTTAGTATGAGCCCCATTATTCAGAAGAAGAAATTGAGCTTAGAGGACCTAAATGGCTTGAGATCTAGGGGCAGGCTCTTACTGCCTCTGTCTGCATAGAATACCATGGAGGGCTCAGCATTAGGCGCACAGCTGAGGCTCGAGGTGGTTCCATCAATCACACGCTCCCCGCAGTTCTGTGGAGTGACAGGTGCTGCAGGCAGATCATGCTCTGGGAAGTAGCGTTTGAACCTGGCCCGGCTCTGAGTGGTTTGATTTCTCTTCTTAGCTAACGTCTACCCCAGCTGGGAGCTGTGTGAGATCCACAGCCCAGCTCAGGCCTGGGCACCTCTGTGTGCATCACTGTACTGGCATATTGCTGAGCATGGGTCCCTTCACTCATAATGGGCACCTGAGCAGGCTGGACATGGGTCACTGCATTCATGAAGGCCACCATAGCAAGCTGGACATGGGTCCTAGCATTTAGAGTGGGCATCCGAGGAGGCTGGACATGGGTCCCTCCATTCACAGTGGGTGCCAGAGGACAGTATCAGGACATTTCTGGTGACTATGGTGGTGCCTCTCCCATGCTTACCCATACCCCAGAAGGCTCTGAGAGGCAGAGAGGAGGGGGACCTCATCATAAATCTCTGGGAATCTTTCATTATGTTCCAATATTTTACCTTAAAACTCACACCAATCTGAAGTTCTGTTTCATTATGCATCTGGACTATCTGAAAACAAAAAGAATATTAGACACTATTACCAGCAGGTAGAATTGCCATGCTGTGGAGATGTAGAATGTTTATCCAGTGGTTCTAGTACTGCCAAGCATAGCACATGGAAACCTAAAGGGTTCTCCGATTTGCAGGCACGACAGGAAGTAGATGGGCTCTAGCCGCACCTGAGAGTCTGAAAGCTTTGCCAAACCTTTGGAATGCATTCTTTAGAAACAGAGAAACCAATGAATTGTTTTGCTCTGTTTTGTTTCATTTTGTTTTGTTTTTTTCAAGAAAGTAAAGTGTTCATTTGTGTATTTTAGAGGTATGGCTTTTGAACGTCTTTGATCATTGCAATACATTAAACCTGGTGATTCACAAACAGATTATTTATATACACATGTATATATAAATGAATGTATATATGAAAAGAAAGCACAACAACATTTTACTTACTCTCATATTTCCCATTCTAATCTACTTCATCTAGAAGTTAATGCAGTCCATTAAATTGGTTGCACATTCCCCTAATGGCTGCACCCCACAGTATTTTATTACTGGGGTGACAATATAGAGGAAGGATGGGGGAAGAGAAACAACAAACCATAGAAATCACAGAGAAGCCAGAATACTTAGAATGAAGGCAAAGCAGTATGGTGGCACTGAAATCTATGGGAATTGGCTACCATTTGCCTATGAAGGTAATTTTGGGTCTTTGGCTTGAGTCAATGGCCATTCTGTTCATGGACAGAAGGACAGCAGAAATACGTTTGGAGTGTAATTCTGCTGGGAAGTGACTCTAACAGGTAGCTTTGTTGGAATTCAGGAAGAGGTGAGATGGAGAGAAGAGATTTAGGTCTCTTGAACATTCGTATCTCGCTGGAAGGAGATAAGATTGTCGGGATGTATGAAAGTCAAATGACAAGAGGGTCAAGGAGAGAATCCTGAAGGACATCTTCATCTAAGAAGAGGCAGAAAAGAAGAGCCTACAACAGAAACCGAGCCACACACCAGGAAAGCAGAATGTTGCCTTGGGAGAATTTCCCAGGGAGGGAGCAGGCGACAGTGTCCAAGGCCAGAGAAAGACCTAATAAGCAAGATTTGCAGGTAAAAGGATATCATATCCTGGGGGTAGCAACCAAAGAGGTGTTGGTTGGGCAAGCAGTTGTGGGGAGAAGGGTTGTAATACAAGCAGGTGTGTCTGGGAGGGTGGGTAATGGGAATAAGTACAGAGGTCAGGAGTAGGTGAGGGTTAGCTGCTCCGGGGAGATAGCTGGTGCCCAGAAAACCCATGAGCAGGCTACAGAACTGCAAACCTTGCTCCAGGGTCCAGTGCAGGATGCAGAGAGTGAGCCAGGAGCCCAGTCCTGGGAGAGTGGCAGTTGTAGCAAGGTCTCCAAGACTAAAGCTGTGGTATAGGGATTAAGTCAGTGTCAACTGAGATAACAAATCAGCAGGCTGGACTCAGAACACCCAGCAGAGAGCCACTTGTGCCTACTGAGGCACAGTCTGGGAAAAATGAGGACTTGGGACCTAATTGCAGAGTCCTAGATGCTTCAGAAAGAGCAGTTCCAGTTGCTGGACAAAAACTGCTACTGGCTTCAGAGTTGGGAACAGTAGACGGAGGCACATAGTGAATATAGGGGCTTCAGGCTAGTAGCCACTCTTGGATTCACTCCTACCTCCAAGGTACCAAGGGTTGAACCCAGAGCTCTTGCACTGAGCTATAGCCACAGCCTTTTTAAATTTCAAGACAGGATCCTCACTAAATCACTAGATTGCCTAGGTTGGACTCAAGCTTTTAATCATCCTGCCTCAGCCTCCCAAAGTGCTGGGGTTATGGGTGCAAGCTATCACACCCAGATCCTTTCTTTTTTTAAACTGCCTATATTCCTGAATTTTCACATTCTTGCTGAATTTAACATCTTCCTATCTTCTCACTGTCAATGTGTTGAATAAAATTTTATACATTTTCATTTCAATACACTTGTTATTTTACCTTTTTGAAAATTATGCTGTAATAGTGTATATGATCTACAGTTAAAGAAATATTATGTTTGTATACAATTGATTGCTTTCTTTTAAAAAATTGAGCATTTGGAATTAATCTTTCAACTTCTGAACAAATATGGCATTTAATTTTAGATAAAATAAATATTTATTGTGAGCCTACTCTGGTCGGGATGTAAATCTATTAACTTCTAACAAAAAACAATGTTCAGTGTGTCTGTTGTATAATGGTGCCATAGGCCTATTTCTAATTCAATTTGTTCACATAATTAATCCCCAAGGAATATAGGAAGTTGGCTGCTTTACCTTAATCCTGCAAACTGTGAGCTCACTGGGCTGAGTGGGTAGAATTAGGAGTACAAATATCAATTTTCATATCCCAGGCTATTTTGAAATACCAGAGTACTATATTTGTTGGTACAAATTTATTAATTTAACATTTTTTAAAAATCAGAAATCAAAACCATTTCTAGTTTGGGAGTTACCCAGAGATTTTATATACTGTGTTAATATTTCAAATGGAACAGAGGCATAGACATGAAAAGGCATTTTAGTGCTTCCTCCTGGAGGAATAAGAAACAAGATTGGGCAGCTAGAGAGAAGGGGTTTCCTTGGCTGTTATTTCTTTTTCCCTGCAAGCCCACCTTCCCGTTCCCTGGAAGTGGATTCTCTCTGCTCTCTAGGTGTCTCCATCCTCTCACAGCTTGCTTCCTCTTCTAGTGTGATTTACTCCAAACAGGACCCTCTTCGAAAACCACCTGACCTGAAGTAGGAAAGAGAAACCTCTGCCTTGGAAACTAACCATCTCCCTTACGGGCAGGAGGTGGCAAAAGATGAAGCCCTCATGCTTAGTCTGCTCAGCCCAGGCCCTGGAGGTTTAACCAGTAGATCTTGACTTTCTTGTAATTCTGAAGGCTTAGTGTCCAAGGGAAAAGTGTCAGCAGGTCTGGTTTCCCCATGACTGACAGAGGCTGGTCTCTTGTGTCCATCTTCGCATGGTCCTTTCCAGCACCTGTCTGTCCCATTCCCCTTTTCTCCCCAGAAGACTGGTCCTTTTGGGCGAGGCCCATCCTAAGTCACTTCTCATGTACAGTCACATCGGGAGGCACAAGTCCCGTGAATTTGGGGAGAACTCAATTCAGTATTTGCCAACTTGTGTAAAAAAAAAAAAACAATCAAATTAAATACTTACCCGTCCTATAAATACCCTCATGTCAGTATTGCAATTAACATCACAGCTATCTTCGCAACATAATGAATTCAGTTAATTAATTATACTCCAGGCAGATTTTATATTCCAGTGGCCCCTGGAAGAGTCTCAGAGGTTACCAATTTTTTTTTTTTTTATAACGAGAGCACCTTCCTTGCTGTTTTACTGTGTAGTTACTGTTGCTCAGTTGTTCCATACTGCTCTTGACTGGATGTCTGTGATACACGGAAAATGCGATGAAAAGCACCTGGGCAGACAGGAAGGGCCGCACCAGGCCAGGGCTGACTCTCTACTCGGCATCCGGAGAGGCCAGCCCCAAGGGCCTTGCTTCTGCAAGGAGCCAGGAGCTCTCCCGGCCTCTGCACGTCTTGCTGGCACCCTTGCATTTCGTCCATGTTTGCTTTGTGATTAGATTGGTCGACTGATTAACTGATGCATCTACCCTTTCCGATTCTCCACCCCACCCCCTGGTGGGGTTCTTTTAAGCTCTCTGAGTCTAAGTTCATCTGTAAAATGCGAGTGTTTATCAAGAAGCCATGCGATTCCTTTTCACCCTGCTGTCTATAAGTCCATGCTCCCATTTCAGACTTGAAGATTTCAAATAAGACATAAATACCTTTGACTAACAGGGAAAGAAACGCACTGCCTTCATCCTAGGGCTTTAAGGCTTATTTCAGAAAACGCAAGCAAGCTCTCCTCCACGTGTCTTCAATTCATTCCCGGTGGCTGGGCTACTCTGGTTTAAAGAGGCGCCTCCGAGCACGCTTCTACAATGAAGGGGAGCTGAAATGTGCTCTGCTGAGGACCTTAGTGGGTTCAGCACGGTCATAGGGCTGAAACCACATAACACATCTCAGCAGTCCAGACGCCCGGCTGAACGATGGCATCAGAGCGAGGCCTGGCTTTTGCTCCTCTCTCTAGAACTGCACAGTGCTGGGGGCTTCATCCTCGCCACACCCTTGGGCCAAGGGGTGCTGCAGGACTCCCTCTGGTCTTTCCCTGCCCACAGCACCTGCCCTCCTGTTCCCTGAGACTCAGCCCAGCTCCCACAGGTTCAGAGACCCGGGACGGTACCCACAACCCGCCCACACCTCTCTTTCCACAGCTGACACCCTCATACTCCACACTGCTGGGGGGTGGAAGGTGGGGGTGTGTGCGGGAGTTTTTTCCTAATGGCTATGATGAGTTTTTCTTCTTCATTAACAAGCTTTAAGCACAATGCATATTGAAAAACAGCTATTATTCTATTTGCAGACAATGTGAACTTCAAACCTAAAATGATTAAAAGAGATAGAGAAGGTCACTACATACTGTTAGTGGTAAAATTCAAGAGGAAGGACTAACAATTATAAATATGTATGCACCAAATACAGGAGCACCCAACTATATAAGACAGATACTAATGGACATGATAAACCAAAGACACAAGAACACAGTTATAACAGCAGATGTTATCAGCCCATTGTCACAAAGAGATAGATCAACTAGACAAAAAGTCAGCAAAGAAATAACAGAACTGAATCATACCTGTGAGCAATTGGACTTAGTAGATGTTTACAGAGTGTTCCACCCAACCACAACAGAATACACATTCTTCTCAGCTGCACATGGGACATTCTCCAACATAGACCATATATTATCCCATAAAACATTCTTAAGTAAATGCAAAGGTATTGAAATCATACCATGCATAATATCTGACCATAGTGCACTGAAATTGGAAATTAATGGCAAAAGAAATTGTAAAACCTACATAAATACATGGAAATTAAATAACAGTCTTTTGAACAACCAGTGGGCTACAGATGAAATTAAAGAAGAAATAAAACAATACCTACAATTCAATGAAAATATAGAAACAACATACTGTAATCTGAGGGATGCAAAGAAAGCAGTCTTAAGAGGAAAATATATAGCAATAAACTGTCATATCAAGAAAACAGAACTAGCACAAATAAACAACCTAATGCTCCATTTCAAGCTTCTAGAAAAAGAAGAGCAAGCTAAACCCAAAGCTCATAGAAGAGGAAATTGTAAAGATTAGAGCAGAAATCAATGCAATTGAAACTAAAAAAAAGAATACAAAGAATTAATGAATCAAAAATCTGATTTTTTGAGAGAATAAACAAAATTGACCAACCACTAGCTAACCTTATCCAGAGAAAGAAAGAAAAAACCCAAATTCATGCAATAAGAACTGAAAAGGGAGAAATTACTACAGACCTCATGGAAATTCAAAAGATCATGAATACCTACTTTGAAAATCTCTACTCACATAGAGTGGAAAACACAGAGGAAATGGACAGATTTCTAGAAACATATGAACTACCAAAGCTCAACCAAGAAGATATAGCAATTTTGAACAACTCAATATCAGCTATTGAAATTGAAAATGTAATTAAAAACTTACCAACAAAGAAAAGTCCAGGTCCTGATGGATTCACAGCTGAATTCTACAAGAAATTTAGAGAAGATTTGATGCCAGTACTCCTTAAACTCTTCAATGAAATTGAGAAGAAAGCAATCCTCCCTAAATCATTCCTGGAGGCAAGTATTACTCTGATACCAAA
>PVLA01019798.1:0-11521 GCA_004027455.1 Hydrochoerus hydrochaeris
TTTTTTTTTTTCCTGATGATATACTTCATAGTACCTCTACCGTAATCCTAACCCTAACCCTAGTAAGACAAAGAATAATGAATAAAAAAGCAGAGACTTTCCATAAGATTAATAGTAAAATAGCAATCTACCAGATATAAATCCTACCTTATCCATAATACATTGACTGTACATCGTTTATAACAGTCCAATCAAAAAGCAAATATTGAACAAATAGTCAAACTTATTATGTCTACAAGAGCCATATTTTAAATTCAGAGATACAAAAAGGTTGCAAATAAAAGGTAGAAAAAATTATACCAGACAAAGAACAACCAAAAGAGAGATGGATTAAATGCACTAAAATCAGAAACTATATAAAGTAAAAATTGCAATTACAGAAAAGTAAGCACCTCTGACGATAAAAATATGAACTAATTTAGAATATTTAAAATTTTAGATATTCAACTAATAATAGAACTCCAAAATACATGACAAATATTGGCATAACTGAACAAAAGAGATGATTCAGCATAATAGTGGAGAGATTGTAATGCTTTACCTTTAATAATGGACAGAACAATAAACAGATTAACAACTAAATAGAGATTAGAACCACACTACAATGTAAGTCAAACAAGCCCAACAGCAGCAGAATACACATTTTTCTTAAATATACATAAAACCTTTTCTGAGATAGATTTTTTATATGCCTCACTAGAAAAAAATAAATTTAAGGCTGCAGTCATTCAAATACTGTTCCCAAATACTATGAAATTAAATAGGTACTAAGAGAAAGATATTTGGAAAACTCACCACTATGTGAAAATAAACAACATATTCCTTTTTTTAACCAATAAGGTAAAAAAGAGATCACAGGAAAAGGTAGAAGATATTTTATGCTGAATCAAAGCAAAACTCAGCATAATATACTCAGAAGGAAATTTATAAATATAAATGACTAATTCAAAGAAGAAATATCTGGAATTTAAACTTCTCTTTCAAGAAACCAGAAAAAGTGGAAAAACTAAATACAAAAACAGCAGAAGAGAGTCAACAAATCAAAAATATAAGGGGAAATAAAGTGAAACTGACTAGGGAAACAATAGAGAAGATTTTTTAAAAGAAAATCATTATTACAAAAGATAGAGCTAGTTTTAAACAACTTGAGGTAGACCAAATTAAAACATGAGAGAATATTCAAATTACTTACATCAAGAATGGGAAATGTAGTCATAATATCTGCTTTTATAGAATGAGAAATCAAGAGATAGAGGGAAAGGGCAGACAGTAAGGGAAATAAGATATTTTTTTTTATTGTGTGTGTGTGTGTGTGTGTGTGTGTGTGTGTATTCCAATGTGTTGTGTACATGTACAAGCCCCATATGAAAAGCACGTACATTATATATTATATTTCTATCTCTGTCTCTATCTCTATCTCTGTCTCTATCGTCTCTATCTCTAAGTGATGGAGAGGGAAGGGAAGGAGGGGGAAGAGGATTAGAAAACGAATTACGATATGTCATCAATGTGTATTAAGTCTGCATAGTGTATGTAATTATAGCTTACCTCAAACATGTACAAATAAAAAATAAAATTAAATAAAAGAAATAAGAAAGATTGTAAGAAAATACTGTGAAAATCGAACGGCAACGTTTTAGATTAACTGGATTCAACGGGCAAGTTCCTGTAAGACACACACCCCAGATACTGACTCAAGAAGAAACACAATCTAAAGAGATCTGTAACACTGGAGAGACTGTTTTAGTAATTAATATTCTTCCCACACTGTGAAAAGTTCAAATCTTAGTAATTTCATTTGTGAATTCTATGCATCTAAAGAAGAATTAATGTTAATCTGAATCAATTTTTTTAAAGAAGATGGAACAAACCCAAATCACTTTGAGCAGCCAATTTAAAGACTTAAACTACCGCAGTCCACTCAAGAATAGATAAGTGAAGTGACTTTGTATCAGTTAAACTGAATTTGTAGAAAAAAATTCCCTGAAAAAAATTAAAAACTCCAGATCCAGACTTTATTAGTGAAATTTACAAATTAGTGTGCATCAATTAAAGAACAGTGATTTCTTCTCAACTCATTCTATGAAGTCAATATTATTATTATTATAAAGCACAGAACAACAGGCATTGCAAAAAATAAGAAAATTATACTGCAATATACTCCATAAAATAAACACAAACTTGTAATATTTACTGATTAATCCAACCACATACAAAAGAGACAATATATTATAGCTAAATTGATTTTGTTTCAAGAATGGAAGGCTAGTTAACATTCAAACCCAGATAGTAAGACACACAATAATTATAAATAGGAAGGAAAAAGAACTTAATTATTTTTTCAATAAATGTATAGAATCATTTGTCATGAAAATTTTCTTCTGAGAAAATATTAGCAGGGAAGATTAACTACTTTTAATGAAGAATAAAGTTCTATAATGATTAATTACAAATGATTTAGATTAAAACTTTGACAGGATAAATTTTAAATGTTTTTGTACTAAGATAACAAAAGTTTAGGTTCACATGATAATTACCAGTGAATATATACCCTACATTTTAAAAGTCTATGATGTCTATGATTCATAAATCCTGTCCATAAGAAAATTTCAGTGAAGAACTACTTATTTTTGAACATAAATTTTGTCCACAAAATTATTTACAACCTTTTTTTCCTAAGTCATAATAATGAAGGTGTTTGCCATTTACCATTTCTCATCTCTTGTTCCCTTTCTTCAGGAGAGCTGAAGAAGTTGCATATTCCAGTCAAATCAAGGGTTGAGATACTCTTTCCAGAGAGTTTTCACTTAGAACAAATGTCTACAGCTGCCCCCTTCTTTGTAATGGAAGTGCATTAAACATAAATTCTGACAAGAGTTAAAACAGCAAGATTGCACTTACATTGTATAATCACTACACAAAAGGCCAATAAGCACTTTGTTCAAAGGAGATAATGCGGCATAATATAAGTAGTAGTTTAAGCAATTACCCAGTAGAACATTTAATCATCACCCTCAGTTCGCAGCCTTTTGTTTCTTAGCAATACACATGTCAGATTGCAATTAAACGCACTCACACTGTTAAAGATGGAGTGAAAGTCCTGGGCTGCAGTGTTGGAACCAAACTGAAAAGCACAATGCAGAGAAGTTTAGATACAGTTTTTGACTGTCTGCCTGGTATGGGGTCTTGGTTGACAAATTAACTGTGGAAGAGTAGAGTCACATGGGAGTAAATTATTTATAGAAAAGAATAATTGAGGCCCATAGAAGATATGCTTGTAGAGTTTACAAATTTTCTGAACATTGACTTCCAGCAATTATCTGACAGCTTTATTTTTTTTGTTGTTGTTGAGTTTGTTGAGAAAAGGGGTTTTAAGTGCATTGGTTTATTTAAACAGAATTTTAACAATTAAAAATGGATCCATATCAATGCATCCCCCTTTTCATCCCTAATAAGTAACATTGTAATTATAGCAGTGAAGCCTGCTTAAATATTGTGTAGCCCATATTGTATAAGATAAGAGTACAGTCATCAGAAAATAAAATTGTTCTTGCTACTATAAAAATTGACTTTTTATACTTTAGAGTGTTGTAGTCAGGGGTTGCAAGGAGACCAATTAAAATCAGGACATGTAATTTATAATATTATTTTATGATGGTCACCCAGAATTAACACAAGAGACTGCAGGAAATCTATCTACAACACCAAAGACATAGAATATTCAATCAAGGGCCTGAATCCTATAGCAATGTCCCACATGAGTCCAGATGAAGACCCAGAGCTCATGACAATGCCTCCCACGAGTCCAACTGGAGGTCTAGACCCCATAAGAAGGACCCACGCCAGTCTCTTTTACAGATCTATGCTGGGAAGGCCCAAAGGTCAGCAGTGGAAGCTAGAAAGACTATGCCAGCAGGGTGAAGGAGCTGTGCTCGTAGCTTGAGGGTTCTACGCTGGAGTTGAGAAGTCACGCTCAAAACAAAGACCAGTACTGTCCTGAAAAGCACCACAGCCATCCTCAGCAACACAGAGGCCCTGAGCTCCTCCCATGATAAGCACAGTCGAGTACATGCCAGGAAGCCAGGGCGACTAGTTCATCCTGGAGATTAAACAGCACATGTCTTCCCCTCAAGAGTCAGGAAGCAATGCTCGATGTGAGGACCAGAACTTTTCCAGGAGAACCAAGGGCTCAAACAGCAACACGTAGGAGAACTCACAATGCCTCAATGCCTCAACATCTCCTTCTCCTTCTCCACATCTCAATTTATGCTGGCAACCTTCATCAGGTTGAACATCTATGCTCAGTGCCCTGCTGATTTAATTCAGATGGCATTAAGTTGACCAACAATTTTTAATCCATAACATAGGACTTTTAGCAGGCAACTAAAAGTTATAAGTATTGAAAATGAAAATGTTTAGAATCACATGCAATACATTATCATAATCCAATTGATAACAAATTTTTCATTTTCCAAAGATGCATGCCATTTTACATTTACTTATGTTTTTATTCATGAAAATATGACTGACTTGCATGTCCTTAACTTCAAAACAGACATTCTTACTTAACTCTGGACCTATAACATTCTCCCAGAACAGTATTGCTATTAATTGTATTTGGATCATATTCTAAAGGGTGTAGCATTGAAGACTTGGTCCTAAAGCAATGGTGCTGTTTTTAAAGGTGGTTGAACTTTTAAGAGATGGGACCTAAAGGATGGAAACTCTATCCTTAAAGCAGCTCTTGTGACTCCAATCTCTCCTCTCTTTTTGTGTTCCAGCTGCCATGAGGTGAACAACTTTGCTTCACCACATGCTTCCCACCATAGTGCTCTGCCTTCCACAAATGCAAAGTGACAATGTCAAGGTGCCATGGAATGAAAGCAGTGACACTGTGAGGTAAGGAATACCTTTATTCTTGATTAATTGTTTATTTCAAATGTTGTATCACAGTAATGGAAAACTGGCTACCACAAGTACCTTTGAAACTAGGGTGCACACAAATCACCTGCATATCTTTCTAAAAACAGATTCTGACACAGACATTCTAATATGGGAGTTAGGAATTTACATTTGTAGCAAGCACTCATGTGATGTTGATACTGACAGATCACAGATTGTTCCAAGGCCCTGAGTCATTGGTGGCAAACTTTAAGAGCTTTCAATGATGGAAAACAGCCCATTGTAGCAGGCATGCCATAGGTTTACTGCTATGTAATATTCTTCAAATTCATTTTTTTTCTTCTTTTCCCCTTTTTTCTGGTTCTCTGTTAGGTATATATTAGTGTAGTTAATAGTGTTCCATCTTTTCTTGCAATTCTGTTCATATTGAACAGAATAAAAGAACAAATTGAAATCAGAATGAAAAATATGAACAGAACTATATAATATTATGTATTCTGAGCTGAAGACAAGAAACAGGGCCCACTACTATCAGTGTGTGACACTCATGCTTTGTAAGAAGGGCCCAGGCAGAGATGCTAAGTCTAAAAGGCCTTGGATTGCATCTCCTGGTGTAGAATTTACACATTATAAGCAACAGAGAGGAAGGGCAATGAATTCCACGCTGTTCCAAATTCATCGTGCTGAGACAGAACTTTTGCTTTATCTGGGCATTTGCTGGGGGATGTGTCTTCCTAACTTACTAGCAGCACCCACCTGGAATTTAACTTTTGCAAAATGTAGCTATAAAGGAAGAAATGAGAAGTGCTGGTGTCCTGTCTCTCTTACTATAGACCATGACTGAAAGATGATGAAAATGTGAAAATACCCTGTAGTATGTTTACATTCACTCAGCATAATCCTAACCTAGAATGCTTAGAAAGAAATGTGTCGTGACACATGTGCCACTGTGTGTTCTTGACACAATTTTTAATATACTAGTTATTATTTAGACTAGTTATTATCCTTTTACAAAATTTCTATTCCCATTATCTCACTAAATACTATCAAATAGTTTTCTAATAATATATTTTTTTTCTCATCCTATTTATTAACAAATCTTACTACCTTTTACCTGGAATTGTTTTTCTTATTTCATTGGGAAATTATGCATTTTTAACTCTTTTTCAGATGATTCTTGCAAAACACAAGTAATTATTTTCACTATGGGTTTCCAAAATAAGGTAAACTTTTATTTAGTAGAAAAAAATACATAATTGTTTGTATAAATATCTACCTTTTACTCTTAAACATAAACTTCACATAAACAGCTCATAGTTATTTAATTATTTTCCACATATTTTTCAAAAAAATATGTTGTATGACAGAATTCAATAAACGTTTCACAGTGATTGTTTAAAATTCAAAGTTGAAACAAGATAAGGAAATGTTTACATTTAAGAAAATGTATTATCTGAATTTTCTGAATCCTAGATTTCAAGAATCTAGAAATTCAAGAAAGAACTTCACATTTTATACAGGCTCTAATCAACTTATTAATAATTCTTATTTAGTAATCTTACTACATTTTCAGTGTAAGAAACTTATTCTTAATATTTAAACATATTAAACAAATTTATTTATGTAGTATTTTGTAACTAACACCCACTTTTGCTTTCTTCATATGAAAATTTATTTCACATCCTCTTTTTTCTGAGTTTCTAACAAATCATTCTTAGATATTTAGAATCTCAAAGCCTTGTAATGTTTCTTTGGCAATACTGTAGTATGCTATGATAAAATAGCATAGGATTGTTTTTTATTCTTATACTTAATTCTAACAGTAAATGTAAAATCCAGGCAAATTATAAAAGATCTTGTCATATTTTTACATATATATAGTTTTGAGAGGTATTCATGACTATTGCAACAGCACCTGGTATTAATTGTTTTAAGTCACCTCTCAGCTTAGAGTAGATTTCTTACATGAGATTACTGCCATATTTAAATACCTCTATACCAATTTATGAGAAGCTCACATTATATTCTGGAACAAACAAGAAAGAGATAAAATTGACAAAGATTAATAATAATAGTATTCTTCAACAATAAAAATTATAATTGTAGTGCAATGAAAATTTCAATTGAATAATTTACAAATCAGAAGTAAAGCTTTCACTAATATTACACTAAAGAGTTTATTATTGCCACTGAAAACAAAATAAATACACACCAACTTTTATAAAAGTATACCTCTTAGAATGAATTTTATACACACTTAATACTGAGATACTTAAGGTTAGAAACAATTCTATCTATATCTTATATTGATATACTTTTATATATATGTTTTATATATAACTCTATGAAATAATTAATATACTTCATGTCCAATATCACTGTATATCAAAGGCAAACATGCAAATCAAATTTTTGCTCTGATGCCCTTGTCAATTAAAAAGAAGCACTGATTAGAAATCCACTACTGTAACATAGTATAAGTTGGAAATAGGAATAGAAATTAATTTTAACATGAAATTTAATGTAAGTTCTTTGTATGTTTTAACTAATACAGGGTGCAATGTACTTGAACATTGTTTTTAGAAGGTTTTTTTTTTTTTGTACCAGGGATGGAACTCATGACCTCACAATTGCCAGACAGGCGCTCACTCCGTTGAGCTAAATCCCCAGCCCTCAAGCACTGTTCTTTAAAGCCTCATATTAGTTAGTGTTCTCCAGAGAGACAGTATCACTATAAAGCAAGAAAGAGGGAAACAGAATAAAAAAATAATGAGCAGACTTTCTACCAGGCTAAAGATCTGGGAAAGCTAATAGTGCAGATTCAGTTCTAAGGATTCTCCTGGGCAAAACTTTCCTGTTTGGGAGGCTGGTCTTTTTCCTCTACTCAAGCCTTCAACTCACCCCTACCCAAAATTCAGGAGGCAAATTGCTTTACCTATAGTTCCCTAATCTGAAAGTGAATGTCATCCAGAAATATCTCCCCAGCTGGCATAAGGTCAGCCATTACAATTTTGTAAATAAAAGGCAAAGTTCAGGGTGAATATTCAAGTTTTAGTTTTCTTTGTTATTTGTTTTAAATGATGCATTACATTCCACATATCTAGAGGTAACTGGTGATGCTGTATCACATGTATACATTGTGGAATGTGGAAATCAGGGTATTTCTCCAAGTATTCATCATGTTTTTATGGAAACTCATGCAAAATTACTTGTCACAGCATTTAAAAAATTGTACAGTATGTTATTATTTATAATTATTCTGCTATATAATAGCATACAGGAATTTATTTCTCTTTTCTTTTTATAACTTAGTATCTACTATTAACCTTTTGCATCACTCCTTGCTACTCTTTCAAAAAGTTTTTATTTCTTGTTGTCATCAAATTAAAGAATCAATTACTCCTGCTTAAGGTAAATCCTTGTTGGAGTAGAAGGATATTTTCTCTTTGTCCTAAATTTTTGTTATAGTCCTAACTTGAGCAAAACTGGTGTCAAAGAAATCATCTGCAGAGTGGGTTTTTAGAGAGCTGAACAGACAAGTAGATGTTCGAATAAGAAGACAGGCACAGAAGAGCTGTGAGAACTTTTCATTTTCTGAAAGTTGGAATAATAAATTCTCCTTGCAAATCCAAGTGAGTAGAGTTCCAAGAGTTAATCCTGAATATTGGGGTGCTTTTTTAAAAACAGACACAAATTGAGCTTAGTCAGCCTCTTCTATACCTTCACCAGACAAAGCATGTTAAACACACTTCCTTTTTTTGCCATATTTGAAGGCTAGTGTGTTAGCAGACAAGTTTTCTGAAGACAGTTATGAAAATCTAAAAATTGGTATGTATTTCAGTATTAGTCTTCAAATATGGCAAAGAAAGGAAGCATTTTTAACATCATTCCTATGAAATTTGGGTTTGCACCTGAATACAGAATGGAGGTTCTTTTCCATCTTTGACTTGCTGAAGATAAAGGGCCTGCAGGAAAGGGAGCTGATCTCTGCAAGACTGTCAAAGTGTCACTGAGACAGGATCCTGGTAACATTTATGTCATTGACTTTGCACTTTCATCAGGTCACAGAAAAGGATGTCAGTGGTTCTACAGGTGATGCAATAATAGCCACTCCAGGGTTAGGACCAATTACGGTATGTCTTTAAGGATTTCTTAAATGTAGAGAGAGTGTCAGGACACTAAATATTGCCTCTCAAAAATAAATAAATAATAAATAAATAAAATGTCATGTGATTTACCTGAAGCCACCAAATTACCAGAGACACAGAACATCCAGAAGACTAGAGTAGATAGAACAAAAAAAGACAACAACTTATGCTCATGGCACATGGAAAGCCAGATAATAAGGCCTTTGTCTATTTTGTCTGTATTCCATATTTTTTTGTCTCTAGAGATACTGAATCTGCAAAATGTATTGGAGGAGAATGTTTTAGAGCAAGAATATGTATTCCTCTCCTCTTCAGCAATGTCTGAAGTAAAACAACATTGAATTGAGTCTGAGACTGACACACAAATAGAATCAATTTCAATCAGTAAAATAAGGTTGCATTAGTTGTTTAGCACTCATAAAACCTTTATAAGCACACTCAGACTCAGATGAAAAATTGTATTCAATATAGTTTAAAGCAGATTGGAGTCAAGTGAAACTAGAGAAAAGTGAACCTATCTACTAAGTGATAAGCACTTGCAATTTAGTACACACGATAAATGTAGCAAGATAGCTACCCTTAACTTAGAAGTTACTACAGAAATATAGGAAGCAGAATAATAAGGAATGTGAATTGGACATACTGCAAAATTTTATATGAGTAGTAATACTCAAAGTTTCAATAAGAAATACAAAAATCTTCCAACTTCAAGCCACAGAATGATTTGAGGATTTCCCTTCGAATTTTCAGTAGCAATACCATGTCCTTAATTTAGTGTAAAAGGATTACAGCAGTGGTTGTCAGTAGCCAGAGGTAGAGCTGAGGGCACATTTTGGTTTCCGTGGGATATTCGGTAGTGTCTGGAGACACGCATGGTTCACACAACTGCCCAAGGTTGTGAAGAAAAAGAATATTAGTATCAGGCAAAAAATGCTACTATGCAGCTGATCATGTGAAGGACTGACTCCAGGAGCAAAATGATCTTACTTAAAGTTCAGTAATGCCAGGGAGAAGAAACTCTGGATTACTCTGCTGTTACATGGTTTACCAAGGGAAGGACAACCTCCAGACTAAGAATGATCTGACTCAGATTTCAATAGTGCCAAGAGGTGAAACTCTGGATTAAAACAAGAAAGTAACAATTCTTGTCCAAGAGGTAAAAGTGTAACTCACTGGTCCAGCATTAGCCTAGGATGTGTGTGAAGACCTGGGTTTGACACTATGTATGAATACTAAAATACACTAAATGATGTCCTTACAGGTAGACTCAGATGAGACATACGGTTTAGATGAGTTTTGGAGAGTGATTGATTTATCATTTTATAATAGACATTCAAATTAGAAGAAAGTTGAAAATGTGCTGTATTTTGAACCTCCTGTATGAATCACAATAAAAGTTTTTAATTACTTAAGTAAGGTTTATGATAGAACTAGAGAGCAACTAACAACACATGCAAACTGCTCTATCCACTTAAACATAGTTTTCACTTAATTATTTATAAATCTAATCTTTTAAAGTATATACTTATTAGAAATGTTTATTCCAAAATATTGTTGTAAATCATTTATACCATAAGCTCTAAGCAAGACACTAGCTAAACAAAAAGAAGCCAAAAATTAGTTCCTACTTTTAAGAAACTTAATGGAATTGAAAAATAAATTTTGTTGGCAAAAATGAACATCAGAAATTAAGATTGATTGTAAATTACTTTAAATTTCTTGTTTTGTTGAATAGTGAATATACGTGTAGATTAAATGATTTTAGCTCTAAGTATCAGTATTCATTTCAATTTGATTAAGAATACTGAGCAACTTTGTAAGAACACAGGCACATATTTAAAAGTCTATATATTTCTATTAATAGTTGTGCACTTTCTATGGAAATATAATTTATATAACAAATTTTAGAAAACATATAGGTTATGTCAATATAAACATATAAGTGTATGGGTAAATATATACTGTGTAATGCATACTATATAATGAAAATCATTGAAGGCTATTTTCTTGTAATGTACTCTGCAATTTCACAGAGATATTCTTAGAGATTTATATGAAAGGCAAGAAAATATAATTTTTAAAATGAATATTAAAAAGCAGAAAATATTCTAGATAAATATACTAAACTTAGCATTAATTTAATGAGAATATTATTTTTTAAATTTAAAAGTTAAAAATTAAAGTTAATAGAAAATAATTTTTATTTTACTGTTTTCACATGTGTATGTATATTAATACTCATATCTTTAATGCCATTTGTTTCATGATTTACAATATAACTGTTCATCACAATATTTTCTATGTTAAAAACAATTGTTTTCTTAAACCATTATTAATATTGAAATTGTATTTAAATGTAAAATATTGGAGATATTATAATACATTTTTTATTACATTTGTTAAATTTAAAAGTACCTCATCTTCTATTTGTGAATACCTTTTGGGATTCACAAATATTTATTGTATATAAA
>PVLA01019799.1:0-11516 GCA_004027455.1 Hydrochoerus hydrochaeris
GGAGTCTCCACCCTCGACTCCATATTGAGCATTACATAAAAACATACACATGTGAACTACACAAATTACAATTATCAGTACAAAACATTTCAAGATCCCCGTGCCCAATTCCCACATGCGGCGTCCTTTTCCTGGAGAAGCGATTGTCACAAGGCGTGGATGGACTAGGACGCGGCATGGACAGAAAAGGGCGCCGCATGTAGGTCATCAGAAAATGTGTGAATTCAGCAGGATGTTCCTGCGTGTGCTGATTCCAGGCCATGTGGGCGCAGATCGGAAGGTGACTTCCACTCTGCTTCATGGCATGATGCATGCCGAGGGCCCCAGGACCACGTGTGAAAATCACCTAGGCCAGGTTTTGGGGAGTAGAGAAGACTTTCAGGAAAAAGTACCGCTTAAGGAGAGACTAAAGATGAAGCAGAATTCACACTTGCTGAACTGAAAGATGAATTTCCTTTAAGCGGCTCAAAGACACAGGAGAAGTTTCACTCTTCAGGCAGACACTTTTGTGTTTGAATTGACCAAGCTCTATCAGGGACCTATGAGAAACTGTCATCACCAATGCGTAGGAAACCGGGTGCCTGGGATGGGAGTATATGTGTTTGTATCTTCTGAATTATCTACTAATTTTTTAATGAAAAAAATTGAATGAAAAAATATTTATGTTCAAGATTCAAGGTCCCTGCAGGAGACAGACGTAAACCCATCCTGCAAGTTGGCATCGTTTGGAGCGTGTGACCTTGGCAGGCCCTGAGGGTCTCCGGTCTGTGACCATCTCAAGGGCTTAGCTAAGCGTCCGAGAAGGAAGCCATGACACTGAAGCTGGTAAGAGAGACGGGACACAGGGAGTGGGCCTCACACAGTCTCGGCGGCCTCAAGAGCAAACCTCAGTGAGCAGAAAGAGGATGGAGAGAGGAGAAGAGAAAATTGTGGGAGAAGGAAGTGCACTCCTGAGCCGACCGACACTGCTGTCATCAACACTTCTCTCTCGTCTCCTTGATCTTACTGGTGGTGCTGGGTATCGAACCCCGGACACTGTCGGGCAGGTGCTCTCCCACCAGCTGCCCCTCCAGTCCCCGCCTCGTCAACATTTTCCCACCCTTGTTTTTCTGTAGTTGTTGGGATCTAGACAGCTACATCGTAAGCCAGAGAAATGGTCCTTTTGATAAGGGATGCTTGTAAAGCCAGGGCACCTGACAGTACTTAGAAGAGGACCAGCCTGCTGTGTGAATATGTTCAAATGTGGGTTTGTCACTGGCTGATTAGCTTTTGCATTTTTGAGGTTTGGGTAAAAGCAGCACATAAAGGGAAACGTTCAGCTGTCCCTAAATCCACTCAGCATCTGAAAAGCAATGCTCTGCGGTGTGGGCGCACCTGTTGAGGAGAAAGGCTGGAGCCGGAATCTCGGCTGTGCTTTGTGGCCCAGGGGAAGGTATCCTCTTTCTTTCAGTTGCAGTGAGTTTCCAGTGGGGAGAGGTGGACACCTGTGTGGTGGGGCTGTGTGAAAGTTGAGCTCAGGGCAGGCGCAGGGTCTGCGGTCGACAGTCAGTCAGCGAAGAGCCAACTTGGAGTCTTTCCTCACGTCTTCTCCACAGGGCAGGAGGCCCATGTCCTGGGACACCTGCCTCTGGTTAGGGGCTCCCTGCTGCCCCTTCCATGGTTTTTGGAAAGAGATGTGAAAAACTCAGGCAAGCAATGATCCACAAGAAATTCCTGTTCATTTTCTATGTGACACTAGGTTTCTCTGCAGCTTCCGTGAGAAAAGAGCAGGACCACAGTGCCTGAAAGTGGGGAAGCCAAAGCCGAGATCACTGAGAGTCAGTTGAGACGGGACAGCTGGGTGCAGAGGCAGGAAAAGAGGCTCGTCAGGGAAAGACGTCTGCGTCAAGAGACTGGAAGGAGGTGTTTCACTGACCGGTGTGGCACATCTGCAATAGCAGCCCTCAGGGAGCTGAGACAGGAAGACGGCAAGTTTAAGCTAACTCTAGACAATTTAACAATTTGGCAAGATCTTGTCTCCAAACAGAAAGGGCTGGGGAGGTAGCTCAGTGTGAAGGTGCGGGATTCAATCCCTGGCACTAAGAAGACCATCTGGCAAGGGGAATTTGGAGGTCCAAAATAGGGGGGAGCATTTTCTTAGCCTAGGTGGGAAGTGTCAAAAAGCAAAACAAACATGGGTGAATAATACAATGGTCTGAGCATGTTGAAAAGTACTTCCAATAAAATAAATAGTGCCAATAATTACATAGAAACCATACAAGACAACCAGGGAAACTTGTGCAGCAAAGTCACATTCCGGGTTCTCCTCATCCCCATGTCTGAAGCCTTCCCACTCTCATTTCAGAGCAGACTATGCAGTCTGTAATAAGTGATCCAAGTCATTTAACAAACCCTTCTTCACCGTCTGTCTCGGGCTGGGGCCTGGAACCATGATACTGAACTCCATCCTTGCTACTTAGGTGGGAGGCCCTCAGCACTGCTAGACCAACTGTCTTCAGAAAAGTCTTGCCTTAATGGTTTTTTTTGAACTCTTTCCTTCCTTTCTTTTCTCCTGTGTTGGGGATTGAACCCAGGGCTCATGCATGTCAGGCAAGTTCTCCACTGAGCTCCATCTCTGTCAACCCCTTCTCTTGAGAGACGAGGAAAAAGCACAAGCCAAGTGTGGGCTCAAGTTTGACTCTAGCCTGGGCAGTTCAGCAACTTAGAACCTGTCATCTTAGGTTCAGTCCCCTCTAGTAAAATAAATTCTCAGGAAATTACATGTGATAAAGTCATTTTGAAAACTGCTTCTTGGGGGCTGGGGATTTAGCTGCCAAGTACAAGGTCATGAGTTTGATCTCTGGTACCAAAAAAAGAAAACTGCTTCTCTGGGAGTGGACTGGGATTGTTCCTATTGCCCTGGAATGCCCCTCCATCTCCCCTCTCCCCATTTTAGATCCACCTTGCTTCTTTGAACATCCAAGACATCTGTTCAAGCCAGGTGTGGTGGCTCAGGCCTGTAATCCCAGCACTTGGGAGGTTGAGGCAGGAGGATCATTGTGAGTTCAAGACCAGCCTGGGCTACAAAGTGAGCCTAAGGCCAGCTGAATTGCATAGCGAGGCACTGTCTCAAAAGATAGAAAAAGAAGAAAGAGACCTGTTACACAGTAGCCCTCCCTCTGGGGAGTTTGCAATCTAGTGTAAGAGATAAAATAGGCACTTAATAACTATGACATGACCAGTAAGGAGTGCAAAGTGCTGCTGAGCTGGTAGAGGAGGAAGGAGACATCGTAAGAGTGACTGTCTGGATGAGGCGGCATTGGCAGCGGAGGAACATGAGCAACTGGGAGCAGATTTAGGGCAAGTTGATTGAGTCGCTGGGTGGCTGTGTTTGGGATGCCAGGAGGGTAGTGGTAGCGCTGGTGATGCCAGTGTTTGGGTGACAACATGGAAAGGTCGGCTTGGCAAACCTTTGTTGACAGGCTGGGAAATCTGTATTGACACAGTCGACAGCCGTGAGCAGAAGCGTGAAGTGCGGAATTATAAGTCCCAGGACTCGGAAGGGCCCTGAAGAGTCTGACATCTTTATGTACCACACACGTCTCAGGCTGGACCCTTGGTCATCCGCTGTCATAAGGGTTAAATGAGATGACACCTAAAATGCTAAGATCAAGATATGACCTAAGTCTCAACAGATGCTAATAAATATTATCATCATCAATTTGTTTTGTTTTGTTTTGTTGTTTTTGGGGAGTCTTTTGATTTATTTGTTTGTTTTTTGTACCAAGATCAAACTCATGCTTTTGCACTTACCCAGCAAGCACTTGAGCCCCTGAGCTAAATCCCCAACCCCAATTTATGTATTATTTAGAAAGGTTTTCCTTAAGATTTCTTTCACAGTTGTCCTACAAGTATTTGAAGACGGCTGTCTCATTCCAGTGTGACTCTTTCTTCCTGAGACCAAACATGGAGACCAAACATGGTGGTTTCAGCCACCACTCATGGATAGCATTACATCCCTTACCTTCCTGACTGTTTATTTATTTATTTGTTTGTTTATAGCAATCTAGGGATTAAACCCAGATTAAACTTCAAACTGAGCTACACTCTCAGTCTTAATTTTTACATTTTAATTTTGAGACCAAAGTCTTGCTAAATGCTAAACTGCCTAGACAGGACTCACGCTTGCAGTCTTCTTGCCTTGACCTCTTAGAGTGCTGGCATCTCAGGCATGCACCATCTCCCATGGCTCCTTCCTAATATTCTGTAGCCCTTATAAAGTGGGGTGCACAGAACCCACCAAATAGCCAGGCCTTTGGCCTCTGCCAAGCCCTTGCAAATGGGCCCCTTCCCCATGGTAATGATTCTAGAATGGTTAAAGTAACCTTCACCAGCAGGTCTCAAGCCAACCTATCTCCGATGGCTGCACCCTGGGGAGGAGAGAAGGGTGCGAGGGGCTTTCCAGCATCAGGATCTGTGGGGCAGCCTTGCATGGGAAAGCTTAGGTCACAGAGTGAGAGCAGGCAAAGGTGGCCTGGGACCTGCAGGCTCTCCTGGACCTCACAGCCCAGCTGTGTTTCCAGTTGCTCAGGCCTGAGGTAATGACAAATCAGAAGATGCTCCCCTTGTTACCATGGCCACACTGAAGGCAGATCAAGAGGAGGCAGGACCAGGGAGGCAATGGACAGCAGCAGGTGTGCAGGGTGTCCCTGGGGCCGGGTCAGACTTCGCTGCAGTGTGGTTTTCTAGCCTCTTAGATACCTGCGGTTAACCACGGCCTGCAAATATCGGGTGGAAAATCCAGAAGTAAGCAGTTTGTAAGTTTTAAATGTCCTATCTTACCACATTTTATTGGTAGCTGTTATCGTTAATCTCCTACGGTACTCACTTTAGTGATTAAGCTTTATCACCGATAGGTATAGGGAAGAAATAGGTGCAGTAGGTGTCCAAACTGACTGAAGAGGAATTGTCTTGGAAAGTCCACAGTTAGAGTTAATGTACAGGAGTCTAACGGGCATGTAAACTCAGCAGTTCTGCATCCTGGGGTGTGGAGGTCGCGCCTTAGGAGGGCTGCTCATACTCCAGCATGTTGCAACGGTTGATTCACTGTGTCACTTGAGAAGTCTAGAAGTTTAAAGAAGTGACTCAGCTGGGGGCCAGGCTCCTCACTTTGCAAACAACCTGTGCCTGTTCAAGAGGTGGGCAGGGAGGTGACCTGAGTGCCACACCCATGCTCACAGCATGAGGGAAGAAAAGAGGCTTGTTCCCTCATTTTGCTCTTGTTGCTTTTGATGTTTCCTGCCACCTTGAACTGTGCACCTCTCCATGCCACCCTGCCTTGGAGCCAGCTAACTACAGACTGAAACCTCCATAAACTGTGAGCAAAATAAACTTGTCCTTCTTTAACTTTGGGTGTCAGGTATTTTGTCCCAGTGAAGAAAAAATAAGTAAAAAAAAAACTCCTTTATTTTTATATTTTAACATTTTATGAAATAACACAGCAAATCAAAATTTATTAAATAAGAAAACTTACATGTCTACTTAATAATAATACATGCCTTTCTTCACGAGCACACTTGTGTAGAGAGGTTGAAATGTTGTCAGTGATCATCGCCTTTTATGCACCGTCACTCCATCACAGGTAACACTGATCCACTCCATGTGTGATGGGCTTAGAAGGCAGAGTCTACACTGCACTGGGCTCTCACCTACACAGAGCTCACTTCTCACCACTGCACAATTGAGTCATTAACAATATTCCCAATAATCATAAAGTGATCTTGTGGGGCCACGTTAGCTGTCCAGGGCTACATGCACCCCATGGGTTGAGGATCGGACATGCCCTGAGTGTAGATAAAATTGCTCTCTCTCCGTGGTTTCTGGCATCCACACAGCATCTTGGAGGATAGAGAACTGGATGGTCACTGGTGGCCCAGATGGAAACTAGATGATAGGAGGTAGAGAGAGGGGGTACAGTGGGGAGAGGGAGATGATAGGCGTGAACTTGCCTTTCAGTCAAATGAATAGGAAGAGAAGAAAGGAGAGTTTCATAGGAAGGAGAGTTTGGGTTTGTTTTGTTTTTCAGGATCAGATAGTTTGTTACAAAGAGAGAGGAAGACATCACTATACCAGGAAGAAAGAACTAAGGCCGTAAGCAGAGAGGACATAATTCCCTGAACAGGTTTTCATGGTGGTGGAAGAAGATCCCATTAAAAGAAAAAGGAGTAACCCAGCATGGTGGCACATGCCTGCAATACCAGCCTTTCCAGATGCTGAGCCAGGACGATCACAAGTTCAGAGCCAGCCTGGTAATTTAGCCAGATGCTGTCTCAAAAATTTTTTTTTTAAATTTTTAAAAAGCATCAGATATGACTCAGTGGTAGAGTGCTTGCCTAGCACACATATCGTGTGTTCAATATTCAGTATCACCAAAAAGTTAAAAGACGTTCAAGGAAGGGCAGCCTAGGGGAGGAAGACAGGTAGGAGGAAAGGATTTTTGACCTTGAGAAGGGAAAAGGCTGACATTATCAGTAAAGTCAGAAAAACACTGGTGTAGCATGAAGGCATGCTGGAATGCCTACCCAGATGCTTGCAGGTTGTTTAAGGTGAGGTAATATACAAGCACGAGAGACACACTTGTGAACTGGAGAGTCACTGATCCCCGCATCAGAGACCTCAGTCTCACTTGTGCTCTTGGGGCCCTGGCTCCCTTGCCTTTGATCCTGTTCCACCAGCTCACCTCCACATCTGCAGAGAAGGATGCACCTGTCTACCTGTTGACACCTTCGGCTTTGGCATGCTGAGGAGGATGCTATGATCAGCTCACTCCCAGCTCACAAGGTGCTTCGCTCTTGAGATGGTATCAGTGTTGTCCACAGCTTCTCCAGGACCCAGTCCTCAAAGCTACTGCTTTGAAAATCACCATGACATCAGTGAAAGTGAAACTAAGTACATTTGGGCTGTACTTTTTCAATCATTTGTGTTTTAGATACTCTTTTTAGGGTTCTTGGTTATATAATGGTTTCCAAAATTAGGAAAAAAAAGTTTTATAAACTATAAAGTGTGTGTACAGAGGGATATCTGTATGTGTACATATATCAGGGAGAAAAAGCTAATATACCAATATTTATTCATGTAGCATATTTATTGAGCCAGCACTGTTCTGGGATCAAGGAACAAATTCTCTTCTTTCATGGGCAGAATGTTCCACATTCCATTGAAATAATCAGACAGTGAACGTGTAAATAAATAGAATAATATAACAGAATTAGCAACAGAAATAAAGCAGGTTACCAGTGCAGAGACTGCAAGGGAAGGGACACAGTTATACCCAGAGGGTGGGATGACGAATGGTTTTTACTTTTCTTTTGTGTTTTTCTCTATTTTCCAATTCATTTTCAGTCATAAAAAAAGAGGCACATTATTTCTGTAATTAGGAACACAAGTGTCGTGTGCCATACTATATTAGGTGACAATCTATTTTTTAAATTTTATTTAAAGAGAAAAAAAGCAAAACAAAAAGGGTAGAAACAATACAGAATTTCTGAAAAAACAGTAAGAAATCATTAGTTGATAAATTACATATTGTCTTCTTAGACATAGTTGTTCAAGTTACAAAATTAAAGCATCCAAAGTGGACATTCAAACAGTAAGGCTGCAAACAGTTCTGTTCAATGATCCAATAAACACTTAGCAACATGGTTATCAATCCTACACACCTAAACATACATGCAGTTATATCCTTTAGAGCACTTTCTTTTCCTCCTTTTGCTTTTTAAGTCCATTATCTCTTTAATTATATTGTTTCAGCTTTCTCAGTACCTTACTGATCTGTTTTGTTGTTGTTATTTACTTTTTAAGCACTTTATATTATTCTGTTGTTTTGTTTTTGAGTTTTTCCTTATCCATGCCCCATGGATCAGCTTTGGTGGAGGTGGGAGGTTTTTGGAGGTATTTTGTTACTTTATTATCTTTTTTTTTTTGAAGGTAGCAAAATACAGCAGAACAAGACAGAACAAAGCCATCCGAGACAGTGCAGTGAAATTGGCACAGAACCTCACAGCAGGTCACCAGGACAACAGCAATAGGCCCAATAGTACATCCCATTCTGTTCACATTAGCTGTTCTTTCAATCAGGTAGAGCAAAATGTAAGGAAATACTGAACTTATAAAAACAGAATATTGAATAGAGCAGTACCATTAATCAGAACTGAGCAAAACAGTGATAAAAATATTTGCCTTCAAAGAGATGGTAGAAAGAAATCCCCCTTACTTGCCACACTGCATATGTTCATCCTCCCAAGAGATGCTCAGACCTCTGGCTCCCACTTGCTAACGGAGGAGGCAGGGATGGATGTATGTTTGATTCTTAGCCCGAGCACCGGCAGGCCCACAGCCACTTACCAGAGCAGTGAGCTGGCTGCTTGTTCTCCCAGCACCCCAAGTTCCAACACGGTCCGATTTAGTTCTTTTTTGACAAAGGTGCCTTTGATATAATGCCCACCCGTCCACTGTGTGTGTGATGTGGCAGGAACAGAAGGGGCAGCTGGGTTGGCCACTTCCTGTTTATTTACCTTACCCGTTGGCAAAGTGTAGGTCTCTGGAAGAAGCGACTGACAGAGTCTGAATGGTGCCTGATTCCCCCACACAAGGATAGGGCTTCTGGAGGTTTTGGAACAGCCACCACTGTGGCCAGCTGTGGCCTCACCTTGAAGTTCTGGGATAAAACCGTTGAATCCACCTCTGAGGCAGTGACACTCCCACTCGTGGAGCCCTTATGTCTGCCCACTGCCACCACTTGAAGGAGACATGGTGCCTGCTGTGGATGGGTAGCAGCCACTGCACCTCTTTCTGACTTAACTTGCTGTTCTCCAAGTCTGTGGGGCAGAAGGAGGGGCGACAGATGGATGAGACCCCACTTTGAAACTCACTGGGGCTTTGACTCAGCTGTAGGCTTCTGTGATTAGGGGGAAACCAGAGCAAAGATCTTGTTAGGAAAGATGTTGGAGAGAGATGCTGGGGCCAGATACGAGAGCTCTGTGGCTCTTTGGGCTGTGATACCTCTACGTGCTGCTTCTTAGGTGCACCTACTGCTGGTTTTTTAATTTTTTAGGGCATCTGGAAGGTGTTACCTTCTCACACAGTAGATATTAACTAGAGGGAAGCCTTTTATATTCAGCAATAAGGATGAAAGTGTAAAGTCTGTGATACAGGTGCCAAGGGTAAGACCTGGTTCCGGCACCCAGAGGATCACCACCCCGAGGCAGACAGTTGGGCCAGTGCTGGGGGACTTTGGGAAGGGCCAAGATGTGGCACGCTGGAAACCTATGAATGTGGCCCCAAAATATGGTCCCACTTGAGTCACACAGTTTTGTAAGTTGTGCAGTCATTTATAATTCACAAATCAATTATACCATCAAGTACAATTCAAAACTCTACCGCAAAGATAATGTAGGTGTTGCTGTCACTCGGTTTTCTCCGTATGTCAATATCCAGATTACTCCTGGGTTTACTCCTGATGCCCTTTCCCAAAGAACCCAACGCTGGGCCAAAGAAGCTGCAAACCCCAGCACAGAAAACAAACAAAAAATAGAAATAGGAGAAGACAAGGCAGCAAAATACCTCCCAAAACTCCCAACTTCTCCAGAGCTGATAGGATGGGGAGATTCCAGGAGGAGAAAAACACCAGCCACACAGCAGAAATGTTGGAAAAGGCATCAAGGGAACTAACAAAGCAGTTCAGTAAGAAACTTGGTGAATTAAGGTAGATACAACTAAGCAGATAATGACTATAAATAAAACAAATGATCAGTGAGTCTGTAGAAGATGCCAAAAAAATTTTTTTTAATTTAAAGAAAAAATATGAAACAGAAAGAGGGTAGAAATAATACTTTCAAAAAAAAGTAAGAAATCACTAGTTGATAATTACATATTTTCCTCTTAGAAGTAATTGTTCAAGTTACAAAAGTAAAGCATACAAAGTGGACATTTAAACAGTGAGACTGCAATCAGTTCTGTTCATCTATCCAACAAAAACTTAGTAATATGACCATCAATCCTACACATCCAAACATATATGCAGTTATATCCTTTAGAATACTTTCTTTTCCTCTCTTTTTTTTTCAGTAACTATAATAAATTCTCATAAACTCTTTAGAAGTCCTACACATATATAAGTCTCTACATGTATACCTAGCCTTTCTGTATTAGAGGGAAAAACAAATCAAAACATGTCAGCAATACAAATTTCTAGAGAAACACGAAATGAAAAGGACATATAAAACCACAATACTAGGTGATCTATGGTAGTTACTATGATGTCTCTTGTTGTTTTCAATAAAATTGTCCATATCATCAGTCATAGTATAATTAAACACAGCAGTACAAAGCACTATTAATAAAAACCAAACATTGGAAACATTATAGGACTTTAAACGCAGTTAATAATCAAACCAGAATCAATATCCTATTTAATCTTGTCATCTTCAGAGTAGTTGTCTCTACTCTCAGACTTGATACTATCAAGCATACCAGATTCAAATAAAATCAGTCAAGACAAAACAGTGATACAGTCAATCTTCTCTGCTTCATCTCTGCTATGCTATTTTTCTGTTTGCCACTTTCATTGAGGCCTTTCTGCCATTCTTCCTGGAATCTTGGTGATTTTCTTCTCTTTCTCTAGAATGTCCTTCAATATTCTTTGCAGGGTTGGATTGCTGGTCATGAACTCCCCCAGTTCCTCTTTGTTGTGGAAATATCTTGTCTCTCCATTAATTCTGAGAGACAGTTTTGCAGGGTACATCAATCTGGGTTGGAGGTTATTTTCTTTCAGGGCTTGGAATATTTTGCTCCAAACTCTTCTTGATTTGGTAGTTTGCACTGAGAAGTCTGCTGTGATTTTGATGAGTTTTCCTTTATAGGTAATCTGTTTCTTTTCTCTGAACACTTTTAATATTCTGTTCTTGTGATGGATTTCTGGGATTCTGATTATGATATATCTGGGTATAGATCTGTTTTGGTTGTAGCTGGCTGGAGTTCTGTATGCCTCATATATCTGAACATCACTTTCATTTCTATGCTTGGGAAGTTTTCCTTAATTATTTCTGTGAATAGCCATTTTATTTCATTTGTATTTGTCCCTGCTTCTTCTTTCACATTTTTTATTCTTAGGTTATGAATCCTCCTGTTGTCTTCTAGCCTTTGTATAGTTACTTCCTGGTTTCTTGTTATTTTTTAAGAGATGTTTTCTTTTGCGATCATACATTGCAAATCTATCTTCAAGTTTTGAAAGTCTGTCTTTAGTTTCTGTCAAGAAGTTTTGCCAGCTTTCAATGGCGTTTTTCATTTCCTGATATTCTCTTTGGATCTGTTTCATGTATTTTAGATTTTGTTTATATTCTTCATCAAAGGCTTCTCTCCTTTCTCTGGGTTCCTCCATTCTTCCATTTGTGTCTTCTTGAGGAGTACCCAGCGTTTCTTTTATTAATCTTCTTATATCTTGCTTCACCTGAGTTAGAATTTCAGATTTGAATTTGTCA